>JAGFMF010011747.1:830563-912902 GCA_019455555.1 Galemys pyrenaicus | reverse complement strand
GGCGAGGCAGGAGAGGTCTGCTGCACCATGTGGGTCCCCTCTCTGGCCGGCAGCAGGGATCGAACTCGTGCTGCAGTGGCTGCGGTTCGCTTCATAGTGCGTTGCTTAACCCACTGCGCCACCGGGGAGGCCCCTGTACCCTAGCTCTTGTGTGCATAAATAAATAAATCTTTAAAAAACAAAACAAAACCAAAAAACTCTTTAGCGTTTGTGAAAGGATATACCTCACAAAGAGAGAAACCTACCTTTCCCGTGTATGTTTTTTCAGAGAAAGCTGCTGTGATCCTCTCTCACTGCCCGCGGGAGCCCCCAGACGCCACGCCTGCCCCAGCCTGCCCCAGCCACAGCGTCGAGCTGCTCCTCCCCCTGGGCCCCGGGCTCTCAGAGCAGCGCAGCATGTGTGGTGGTTTGGCTTTGTCTGCGATGACGTCAACCAGTCCTTACTGACACTGAACATGCAGTGAGAGAACTGTCCCCTTCCAATCTCCTTCTTTTTTTAAAGATTTATTTATGCACATAAGAACTGGGGTACAGGCCAGAGGTGTGGGGGGCAGTGAGCTGATTCACCAGAGACAGAGCGGGGAACAGAACAGGCAGATCTACTGAAACACGCTGCTGAGGGCAGCAGCAGGCGAGGCAGGAGAGGTCTGCTGCACCGTGTGGGTCCCTCCCCAGCGGAGGCAGGGATTGAACTCGTGCTGCAGTGGCTGTGGTTTGCTTCCTAGTGCATTGCTTAACCCACTGCGCCACCAGGGAGGCCCCTCCAATCCTCTTTTTATCCTTCCAGTGGTCAAGGAGAAGGAGAAATGCTCTGCGCGGGCTAACATGTCTCTATCACTTCATTAACACTCGCTGACTTTCCTTAACTCAAAGAGAATGACCTGGGCTTAGAGTCTTCCTCTTACCATGGAACTATAATTTAATTGACTTTTTTTTTTTCAGATTTATTATTTTTTTATTAACATTTATTTATTTATATATATTTGACATCAATTGTAATCCCCGTGTATTCCCCATCACCATCTCACCAGTGCACCACCACCTCAGTCCTCCGTGCTCCCATCTGCCCTCAACCCTCCCCCTCTTCCCTCCCCACCAAGTGTCCCCAATTTATCCTTGTCTTTTCATTTTTGGTTTTTGTGTCTTTATTGTTATTATTATTATTATTGTTCTTATTCCTTTCCTTGATCCCTATTTGGTTTACAGTAACCTTTCTATTTAAGGTAGTGATGGAGTTTCCTTTACAAATATTTTTTAAGGAAAAAAACAATCCGTCTAAACAAATGAATCAGTAATAGTGCAGGTGGCATTGGCTAGAATGAATGTCACATATTTGGCACATGGTTATGGGAGGCCTGTGGGCCCTGGGGGGATGTAGCTACTCCAGGAAGGACGGGTCCCTTCAAATGACACTTTAGACTCTGCACCCCCTCCCCACATTGCTGTACTGACTCAGAGTCTTAGAGGTGACTTCTGGTACTACCGGGGGCCAAGAAGGTGCCTCAGGCCTGAGCCTTGGTTCCCAGCACAGGCCTCGACCAGGGTGGGCGTCATTCCTGAAGCGTGGAGGGCTCAGCTCAGAGTCAGCCCCCATGCAACACATAATATTCGCTGCCACCCGATACCAGGACACCCCCCAGAGCCTGGAAAGGGAGTTCAGTCCCGCCCCTACCCTCACTGACTGCTGGCCTGCACAGGCCCCTGCAGCTCCTCGCTTATTGCCTCACAGGGTGGTTTTCAGCACATGACTGTGGGAAAGGGGGTTGGAGTTCGTAAGTGTCTATCAGGGACTGTGATATGATTAATGACTGAATCACAAACCAGTGTCACTGAAACCTTTCAACTGCCATCAGCCAAAACTAAGACAAGGCTGAAGGAGGGGGGGGTGGGGAGATGGCGGCGGGCAGGAGGGCTGGGAAGCGAGCATCCTGAGGGCCGCTCCCTCCTTCACAGCCTGACCCAGGGGACCACCTGGAAACTTCCCTCTGTGACTTCAGGCCTTGGCCTCCCCTGCCAGTAGGGCTCTCCCATGACATCCAGCACAGAAGTGGAGTCACATGTGTAGTGTTCAAGTTCCAGCTTGGCCATTTGCTGACTGGGTGGACCTGCGGCAAGTTACTTAACCATCTGGCCCTCATCATTCTCGTCACCAAAATGGGACCAAAGCCAGCTCTTGGGGGTGTTGTGAGGCTGGAATGAGCTCACACACGTATGCATGAGACCTGACACATAGTAAATGCTCAGTAAATGTGGGTTCCAGGAAACTCCTGCAGGTTCCTGGAGGGAAGATATGGAAGTGAGTCAAGGTATATGATGTCATCCAAAGCATCCAATTCATAATTTGGGAGAACTGAATTCCCCCAAAGCTTTTCTGACCAAAAGCTAGAACGGCAAAGTTAGAGTAAAAGTGCAGACGTCAGCTTCAGACCTAGCTCCACCTCGGCTCCCACCCCACGCTCTCCCACCCCCACCTCATTAGAACCAAGGCAGGAGCCAGTCCTGTCCCTTAGGGCCTCCTGGGCCCCTGTTCTTCTCCAAGATGAGGGGAGTTGGAGGCAGAGGAGGATCTTTGGAGAAGCAGCCAAGTGTTCTTTGACTCACAGAAGAGCCTGGGGCCTGAGGGGCCAGCTGGAGGTCCGCTGTCTGTCTGCCACAGGCTCCACTAGACTTTCTGTCTCCTCCACCCCTGGGAATCCGACCATAAGAGGAACTAATCTGGCTACCCTTCTGCACCCCTTGCCCCAACACAGTTTCTCTCCTGTGCTCTCTGGGGGGAGCTGGGAGCTGGGCAGGGACCGGGAGGCAGGTCCAGCTTGGCTGGCCACAGATGTGTATCCTTAACAGTGGCCTCCCCCTTCCTGCTTTGAGCTGAGAGGGATGGGAGAGCCCTGATTCTTCCCAGGAAGTGCTGATAAGCCAGGGAAGAATGCAGCCTTTTTTCTATGAAACTCATAGTACCAATGTAGAACTCATTTTCTCACCTTTCTAAGGCAAAATGTGGAACAGCATATGCTAATAGAAAATCCAAACTAACAGTGACTTAAACCAGATCGAATTTTATTTCTCCCTCATATAAAATAATTCTAGATGTGAGCGGGCCAGGACTGAGGCAGTAACCACGCAAGGGTTTCAGAGATCCAGTTTCCAAACTCACAATGATTGCAAGAGCGCCTGCCATCATATCTGAGTTCCAGGCAAAAGCTTGAAAGACAGAAGTAAAATGTGCTCCTCCCTTTAAGGGGATTTCCCAGAGGTCAAATCCAACATTTCTATAGAAACCTAGGACATGAGCTCTTCTAACTGGGCGGCTTGGGTCCCATCCTGTCTCCTCCTACGGCCACTGTCCTAACTCTGGCCGCTCTCTCAGCTCTGGTGTAACCACAGATTTGACTTTTCTGCTTCTAAATCAAACCCTCCAGGGCCTCCCTTGTGGTACAGCGGGTTGAGCACCACACTGTGAAGCATCCGTGGCACAGCAGCGCGAGTTTGATCCCCGGCCAGGAAGGGGACCCACATGGCGCAGCAGACCTCTCCTGCCTCGCCCGCTGCTCCCCTCAGCAATATATTTTGGTCCATGTGCCTGTTCTGCTCCCCACTCTGTCTCTGGTGGATCCTCTCACCTCCTGTGACTCTGGCCTGTACCCCAGCTCTTGTGTGCATGAATAAATAAATCTTTGAATAAATAAATAAATAAATAAATCAAACCCTCCACTTGCCCTGAGTTGTTTCTCCCAAACGCACATCTGGCCTATTCCTATCACCGAACTGGTCAAGGACCTGCTGGGGCGTCCTGGAGCCCTTGAAATAAAGGATGAGCTCCCAGCTGGCCTGCAAAGCACTGCACGACCAGCCCCCAGCCTTCTCTTCCAGCAAATCCCCGACCTGCCCTGGACCAGCCCCACCACATTCCTCCATGTCTCTGCCATACCCAGACCTCACCCAGCGACTCCCCTTAACTACAATGCTCTTTCTGCCCCGCAGACTCTGATCAGCTTCCGCTCTTCCAGTGAGATGCTGCACGTTGTCTTCTCTCTGTGGAGGCTGGAGACTCTGGAGTCCTCCGTCTGTCCATGCCTGAAGCCCATCTAAAGCTCAGACACCCACCTGCTGCCGCTCCGAGTCTGCAGCAGAGGCTCTGGCGGCCTTGGCTTTGCACAGACTTGGTACTGACACATCAAGCCCTCCGCGCTGGCCCGGAGCGCCAGTACCTCTGCTTGGTGTCAGCAGGGAGCACTGGGGCAGCGTGGGGCAGGGCTGAGGGAATGAGGGACCCACAGAAGAGGCAGCTCCTGCCTCTCGCACCCCCACCCTGGACTGGCGTCCTGCTGATTCAGCAGCCCAGCCTGGCCCCCTCCTGAAGGGCAGCATGGCCACTTCACCCGGCTAATTCTCCAAGGGATGACATTAAAATGGAACAGATACGGGCTCTCCTGGGCATCCCGCCCCAACCCTCACTGCTCCAATTATGAGATGTTTAGTCTATGCTGTCTCCACCGACCTTTCGACCCATAACAGAGACAACGTCATTCCTGACGAGAACAGAAGCCCCTCAACAGCCGGGCTGCACTTCAGGACGAGCCCCCGAGGGACTCCAGGCCTGCGCCCACGGCCAGCTCCGGGACACGAGTGACGTCTTCAGGACAGCCTGGCTGCCCCCCCGGGGCCCGCAGCCCGTGGACACTGTGTCCTGGATGTCAGGGTGCGGCCAGTGCTTCTCCACCTCTCCAGACATGGCCCCGCCTCCAGGCCTCCCCACGGCTGGTGTTCGGGGAAGTCCTTCAGTCTCCACGCGGAAAGCAAGCATTACTTTTTTAAAAAGATTTTATTTATTTTTGCATAGAACTTGGGTGTAGACCAGAAGTGCGTGTGTGGGGGGGTCCGGGGGGGTGAGAGGACTCACCCAAGACAGAGTGGGGAACAGAACAGGCAGATCCACTGAAACACACTGCTGAAGGGAGCAGCGGGCAAGACGAGACAGGAGAGGTCTGCTGCGCCATGTGGGTATTTCCCTGGCTGGGGATCGAACTCAGGCTGTCACAGTGACAGCGCTGAGACTTAACCCCTAGGCCAGCAAGCATTACATTTATTTTTCCATTGCAGGATATTGTTGTTGCTGCCACCCTGAAGACATGGCTGGGGCATTAGGACCTCCTTACCCACCAGTCTTAGGCCCTGGCTCAAGGCTCTGCCTCTCTCTGTCTTTCACAGCATCCTGCAGCTTCTAGGTGGATGCCTTTCCTGGAGAAAGGGATGCTCAGGAGCCTCAGATTCAGGAGATTCAACATTTATCTTACACCCCCACCCACCAGCACGCACCAGTGCCCTCACCCCCACCCTTCACATCGGGGCGCTTTGCACCTTCGCTCTGCTTCTTTGCCTGCCAGCTCACGCTCAGCTGCGATCACTGTAACAGAAGTACCTGTCTCTTTGTGTGAATGGAAAAAGCGTCCAACGGTTGTGGCTGCTCTCTTCTCTCCCAGAACTCCCCACTTTATGGCAAAGACCCACTTGAGGTTGGCTCCACCCCACAGAGGGCGGAGGAACGACCCAGAAGCCTTGCCCTCTTCCCTGGTGACCACGGTGACCGTGTTCCTGGTGACCGTGTTCCTGGTGACCGTGGTGGCATCAGCGAGCGTGACGCTTGGTGGAGATAATCTCACTCACCTTTATCCAGGAAGCGATCATAGTAACTGCAGCTCGCCAGGCGCTGCGCTGTGTGATCAGCTTCACGGTCTCCTTCAGACCACGCAGCCAGCCTGAGAGAAGAGAGCCAAAAGGCGCACTGCCCCGGGGCACAAAGTTAGTAAAAGGCGGCTCCTAACCCCTGCCCACAGGGCCTCCTTGCACAGCCTGGCTGGTCCTTCCCACTCTCTCCTTTCTGCACCCCCTGGCACGCGTTGCTGCACCTCTCTGACACTCCATTTCCGCATCTGAAGTTAGGGTACAATGCTTGCCGTGAGGGCGGTGGGACTCCCACAGTGCTTGTGCAGCTGAGAGCCTGGCCCAGAGGAGGCAGGGCTCAGGCGGGGCTGTCCCCGCCATCACCCCCCGGCTCCCCAGCAGAATGGGGGGAGAAGGGTGACCTGCCATCCCCAGCCACCCAGCTGTCGCAGAGACGGGACAGCCCCGAGCTGTTGGCGGGCTCTCAGAAAGCTCAGTTCCACATCACAGCTGATTAGTTACAAATAGCTTCCTCTCCTCGCGTATCACTTACACAACAGAGAGAAAGGGGCGATTGTTCCTGAGGAGGAAGGCCTAGCCGGCCCCTTGCACCAGGCAGCTGAGCAGGGGCTGGAAGGAGAAGGGGGGCGTCGTCACAGGAAATAAGGATGTGGCGAGTCCCCACAGTTGGGAAGGGACCGGCTGAGTGTCCACCCCAGGGGGCAGCAGGTAGGCAAGGGACCAAAGCTTAGGAGGGTCCTCGCTGTGAGGGCAAGGAAGGGAGGCAACTACGGTGCCAGCTCACGGGCCCAACTCTTAGACAGCAACTTGCCAAGTAGCTTCCAGGTGAGAAAGGCCGTCCCCCCTACCTTTCGCTGCACACCCCCGCCCGGGTTGGGTAGCCACAGCCCAGCAGGTGCTAGTTCTCTGGATTTCTCAAGAACGCTGACCACCCCCAGGATTAAACAAACGCCTTCCTTCAAAGAAACCATGGCCCGCCAGTCCTTCAGCCCCTCTAGTTTCAATAAAGTCCATGTTGGGGTCCGAAGGGGCTCAGAAGGAAACTCCGAGCCGGAGAGGCTGCTGGGAGCAAGGTGCTCGTGTGGCCCAGAGCCTCCTTGTGCCCCTGTGGTCCTTGACTGTGCTGCCACCACAAGCCGGTCTCTCCACCAAAGCACGGGCCGAGCACACACAGAGTACTCCTTTGTCATTCCTCTTAGCACAGCTGAGACCAGCTGGCATTTTCACAAAGGGCTTTACTAAATACTAAGGGAGAACAAAAGGGAAATAATTACAGAAAACATGAAAACCCAGCCCTGGCTGCCAACTTCCCAAAGTACAGGTTTCCAATCCTTCGGTGACGACATGTCGCCCCAAAGGCCTGGGACAAGGCCTCGGGCACCTCGCCTGGACTCTCTCGTTCCCAGCCCTTGTGGCGGGTGCCATCTTGCTTCCTTCCCATTCTTGGCTACCCGTGAGCACTCTTCTGTCTCCCCTCCAATCCAGCCCCACCCCAGGCCCCCCACTGAGCTCTCTGCTCTGGCCTAAGGCCTGAACCTTGTCCCCTGGGGGCTGCAGGGCTGTGGTGACTGCCCAGGGCATGATTACACAGTAACGGGAGGTTGTTCTTCCACACTTCGCCCCACCAGAGAGGCCCACCCAAGTTGCCTTGCGCACGGGTTCTAAGTGGTCTACCTCTGAAAGTTCAAAGCCTCTTGAGTGAAAAATGGGTACACTTAGGACATTTTCCCTGCAGGAAGAGGAGTGCTTGATTGCCTTGAGGACTGGCCCAACTCAAGAAAGATGAAGTAAGCCCCCACAATATGCCAAGATGGCACGCAAGGTGCTGGGGGTGTAAGGGTGAATAAATGTGTACCCTCCCAGCTCTCACAGTCTGAGGGAAAGCAAACATGTAAGGGGGAAATTGTGACACTCAGGGCTGAATGGCAGTCTGGCACACTGGTCTAGAACCCATAGCAGCTCAGGGGGACTCTTGACACGGCCCCACCCATGTTTCTCGGCCTAGACCCTGATGTACACCGGTATTTGCCTGGCTTCCTGTGGCAGGGCCAGCTGCAGGCCTGGGATGAGGGCTTCACCCCCACAAGTGCGCCACTCAGAGCCCGTCAAGTGCCCACACTACTCCAGTGAGGGGAAGACCCAGAAAAGCTTCAGGACCTCTGCCCTTCTTGCAATCTGATGCTCACTGGAAAGAGCTCTGAACAAAGACTAGGCACCATCCTCATCTCAATTCCTTCTTCAGTTGCAAAATGACCAGAGGCAAAGACTGAAGCTTCCTGTGCCCCCATTTTCCCATCTTCAAAATGGGAATCATCTCACTGGCTTGGAGGGTTGTTCTGAGAATTCAGTGAGTTGAAGTGCTTCAAGCACCAGGCACATAGCCTGGCACATAAAAGGTATTCGGTAAATGATAGTTCTCCTCCCAGAGCAATAAATGACTGCGATGACAAGCGGCTAAGTACTGAGCTGTGAACACTGACTGCCATTCCCTTCACCTCTCTGCTAGTCAGGGCCTGGGTGGTGGTGGTGAAAAGGTGTGCGTGTGTGTCCCTGCACACGGCCCTCCGTCCTCTTGTTCCTCTGCAAATGGCGGAAGCATAAAATTTTTATTTTCTCTAGGGTGTCCATAGTGTCAAGGACAGGAGTCACAATTCAGGGCAGAGAGTTCCCAGAACCCCTGCCCTGACAAGAGCCAACATCTACCTAACCATGGAAAAATCTGGAGCTTTATTGGTCTCTGCCCTAGTGTCCCCAGCTAATTCATCTCACAACCCAACAAACCAGATTTCAAAGGGGAGGGTTCCTAGTTTACTGACACAAAGACTGAAGTGTGTTTGCAGGAATCACAGACAATAAATACCCAGGTATAGCGCTCACTCTGGAGTGTAGACACTCCAGAGCTGTGGCCGCCCCAGTCTTCTGTTCCCCACACACAGGAACAGAGACGGCAGGGGAATTTCCATCCCATAGCCCCAGCACCTGAGGCAGGGCCTTGAGCGTCAGATTCAAACCCTGTGTTGCAATGAAAAAATGAATACAAAAAGCACACATACACAATGTATGTGTCCTATACATAGCATACCAGGAAAACATGCCCAGTGCTGAAAGCCCTCCAAGCATTCAGCAATAGACAAACATCTGCAAAATAGATACCTAAGAACAAGTAAGTGCAGTACACATCCAAGCCCACACACACAAATCCAATTCCAAAATAAAGGCACACAAACACACGCACATGGGTACACAGGTATTATGGGCAAATCTATAGGAACTGGATGTGCAAACACATCCACTCACTCCCATATACATGCACAACAAGGCCCAGATGCCCTTTGCCACGACCCTGGGCCCAGAAGGCGCCTGTCTGCCCCACAAGCCCTAGCATGTTGGCGCTCATCAGAAAGTTCTTTGCAGCCCCTGTTAGCAGGCCAGTGACTGGTCCCTGGCTCCTAGACCTCCAGGCTTGGGGCTGGCCCGGCAGGAAGGCAGCACCTCTGGCAGCCCCACGTGGGTGGGCAGGCAGGCAGCGGACGCAGAGGTCACTGGGGTGAGAGCCAGGGCTGCCCTGGCCTCTCTGCTGCTGGCTGGAATGTGAGCTCCAGGGGCTGCCTCCTTCCTCTCCCAGAACCACCCACGGCCCCAGATCAACCTGTGAACCCAAGTCCTGCCAGGTTCTCGCAGCCATTAGATGTGCTTGGAGGCTGGGGGTGGTGATGGATGCTCAGAGACCGCAGGGCAGCACAGAGATGCACAGCCACACTCAGAGCCCCCTCCAGGTGTTCACGCACACACGGATCCCCCTCTGGGTGTTCACACACACACAGAGGCCGGCAATAAGTGCACAACCCCACTGAAACGCACATCCACACACTTTAAGGATGTCTGGAGACACAGTGGACAGATACACATGATCACACGAGCACAGAGAGGTACCGAGAGACCAGACACCCGCCCCCCCCCCCCCCANGATACACATGATCACACGAGCACAGAGAGGTACCGAGAGACCAGACACCCGCCCCCCCCCCAAGAAAAACAAAACACGTGTTCACGTGTAGTGGACGTGCGCCCACAGGTCACACAAGACTCATGGCACACGCGGGCCTTCAAGTCACCATGTGAGCGCACAGACAGGCCCCTGTGACCGGCCCCTGCTCCACAGGAGCGTCTCCTCGTCCTCCTGGGACAGGAGGAAACTCTGCAGAAGGCCACTCTCCAAACCCTACGCGCTGGCCTCGCAGGCGGTGCTTGAGAAAACTGCTTCCACAGCGGCTGGCTTTCGGCTGCCCACAGCTGCGCTGCGCTGCTCTGAGTGCCCGGCGAGGGGGCGGTGCGTGGTGTAGACAGTTCCGGAGTCCCAAGGCTTGGGTGTGTGTGTCAGTTCCACATACGCACACGCACGCACACGCACGCACACTCTGAGAGTGTCTATGAATGTGCAGTGCACACAACCAGGCACTCCGGGAACCTCCCTTTCTCCATCTGTGAAATGGGACTTCTAAGCCTTTCCTCCTCGGCAGGGCAGGCATGGCACCAGGCGGCACTGCCAAGGCCCGGACTGACGCCTTTCCCGGTCTGGGCTGTAGTTCCTGCAGCGTCGTCCACAGACTCGGGGCCACACCTGGAGGCCCCACCCGCGACGGCTGGCGGTGAAGAGCGGGCACAGCCCTGTGGCTCACTCACCGCTGGCTGCCACCGGCTCATGCCTGGGCCGGCCGCTGCCCAGGCGCGCCCGAGCTGCTCCGGCCGCGGGAGGGTCTGCGTCTGTGCGCCCTGCGCCCCTGCCTCGAGCCGTGCGCCCCTGCCTCGAGCGGCCCGGCGCGCCCAGGGTCCGCGCCGCTCCGGGCCTGGAGGGCGGTGGGCGGGGCCTCGGGAAGGCCCGCCCCCGCCGCGGGAGCCGGTCCGGCTCCCACCAGCTCCAGAGCCACTAGAGAGCTGCTGTCTGAGCAGGCGACTGCATCTTCGCCGCGCAGCCACGAGAGGAGCTGGCGTGGCCAGGGGCGCCCGACGGAGCCTCCCCGGGGACCCGCCAGCCCCACGCCACCGCGCCCCGCCACGTCCGGCCGCTCGGCGTCAGGTTCCCCCGCCACAGCCTTACCTGCGGCTCCTGCTCCCCGGGGCTTCTGGAGGATGCTGGGACCGCCGGCCGGCGGGGACTTCGGGGCAGGAGTGAGGGGGCGCTAGGCCCCCATTCAGCTCCTCTGCTCCGGTGCCAGGGAGTCCCCCCGGGGGATGAGCATGGTGGTTTTCCCTTGGAGCCCCCTGCTTTGGGACGTCTGAGAAGATGCCTGCCATGAGGCTGCTCACTTGCTTCCTGCAGCTCCTGGCCGGGCTGGCGCTGCCTGCAGTTCCCCCCAAGGTAAGACACCCCACCATCCCAGTTTGGTTCCCCTGATCTTCCCATCTTCAGCACTCAAAGTGGGCAGCTCTGAAATCACAGACCCCCTCCGGGAGCGGCACCTCCCACTATGTCCACTCGCTGCCCAGGAGCCAAGCTGGACAGGCTGGCCGGCTGGAAAAAGCGCTCATGCTGGGCTGTCCCAGACGCCAGCACTGGGGTCTGCCTTGGTGGGGGCAGGGAAGCCACAGGGAAGGGAGGGAGGTTTCCTGTCTGGCCTCTGGAGCCCTGATGGCTTTGCTAAAAGCATCTCTCCACTAATCCCCGGGTCCCTGGCCTTGTGATCAGGGTCGAGGCCCGATGGCCAGGCAGGCACCCTCAGGACCTCTGACCTGGCGTGGTGGAGGGGAGCCAGCTGAAGAGGTCATTGGTGGGGAGGCTGGGCCCTGCCCCCACCACTGCTCCAGGCTGAGCCCAGGACTCCTGGGTGGGCTGGGAGCAAGATGAGGGGCTCTGCTGTACCCTCTTTCCTGGGTGGGCAGCCAGAGCTCCTGAGCCAGGGCCTGGGGAAGTGAACAGGGCCCTTTTCCCAGGAGCTGGGTGAGCCTGGCCCAGAGCCAACTTGGGCAGTGAAATCCTGACAAAGCCAATGAGTTCCCTTCCCACTGTGCTGTCCTGCAGCCTGGGGCGTCCCCAGTCCCAGCCCAGGAGTGAGTGGGATGGGTAACCTCTTGGGCTGGAGCTTCATCACCCACCGCCTTCCTGCCTGCTTCAGGGCTGGCCAGAGGTGTAATGTTACCCAAAGCACTGGCTCATGGCGCCACCCGCTGCAGCCCCTCAGCTCCCACCAGCTGATAGCCTGCCCCTGGGTTCTGGCACCCAGCCAAGGCGGGCTGTCCAGGCCTCACAGGGACAGCCCGGGGGCTGGGTTGAGGAGAGACCCCACAGGATTGCAAGCTCTTTGGGACAGAGAAGGTCAAGAATCTCCCAAAGCTTCCAGCGCCCCCCCCCCTTTCCAAATGAGGAAACTGAGGCCAGAGAGAGGGGTTGGCCCCACACTGGGTCCAGTGAGTTTTGTTTGCACCTGGAAGGAGGCAGCTCTGACACAAGGCAGAGAGTGTGTGCAGTGGGTGGGGGGGCGCTCAGAGGGGCTGCTGCTCTTGTCAACACACTGGGCCCCTGCGTGCAAAGGCCCGGGGCGGCCCCTCTCATCTCTGCACTTCTGTCCGCAGCAGTGGGCCCTGTCTGCTGGGAACGGCTCGTCGGAGTTGGAAGGTAAGCCCACGGAGCTGAGTGCACCTAGGGCGCCCCTCCCCAGTCTCTGCAGAGCAGAGGGAGGGGTTGACACGGGAAGTGGGTGCAGGCAGATGAGTTGGGAGAGTGTAACCGGCTGACACCCTGGCTGACAAAGTTGGTGGGGCCTGAGAGATGCCCCCGTCGTGACTCAGGCCCTACAGAGAGGTGTCTTCTTGGGGCAGGGTCACCCAGCACGCAGGGCAGGGTCAGGGCCAGGATAGCTAGGGTTCGTGGCTTGGCTCAGGCCCCTTCCCAGCATGACATATGGGGGCAGATGGAGTCTTGGAGGGCAGCGCAGGCAACGCATGCCAGGGTCCAGACTGGGGTCTGGGAGTGAATGCGGTGGGCTAGCAGGATCTGGGAGGAAAGCTCAGGGAGGGATGAGACCTTCCCAGCAGCCCAGCCCTGGCAGAGCTACGGGGATCTGACCAGGCCTTTCCATTGATTACAAACAGACAGAACATGAGTCGCGCCCTCGTGGCCCCTCCACTCTCCACCCTGGGTTGCATCAAGAGGGAATCTTCAAAGGGAGAGACGTTTGCCAAAGAGACATACGTGCAGACGGCAAGAGGCCCATGCCAAGCCCCCTTCCTCGCTCCTCCCTCTCTGACTCCCCCGAGACGTGCAGGCAGGCCACACGCCACAGCGGAGGCTGCGCACTGCCGTGGGAGGGGGGCGTGTAGGGACGTGCACCCGCACTCAAGTGACAGCCGCTGTGAGCTGAGAACACCCGTGGCTGGCCTGCGTGCTGGTCCCCTGCCTCTCCTGGCCCTGACTCCCAGGCGCCTTGGGCACTGCGGACGTGGGCGAGGCAGTGAGTTTCATCAGCACTTGCCTTCTTCCGCCGTGGTGCCCTCTGGAACTGGCACAATATTATTCTTCCTGGGGCTGGGGGAGGGACCCATTGCCCAGCTCCGTGCTTTTCGTGTAGGTCAGACCAAAGCCACCCAAAAGTGTGAGCCTCAGTTTCCTCATCTGTAAAATGGAAGCACGAAACTACATGATCTATAAGGTTCTTTTTCTGAGATTCTCTGACCGCATGGAGGAGACACAGGAGTATGTTTCCCCCTGGGGTGGGCGATGAGGAGGTTTGCAAGGACAGACTGGCTGGGACAGCTCGCTGGTCATCCTGACCAATCAGGGAGGCTGTGCTGTGGCCAGCGCTTCCTCCGATAACCAGAGGTTTGGACCCAGGTTATCAAAATCTGAAAGTGCCATCCCCTCCTGCTACCTCCACGCACGTCATGGCACGATATTGGATGTCACTACTGCGATTCCTGGTGACAGCGTTAGGCATTTACTAGAGTTCTGTCCGGATCACAGACTGTGCATTAGGAAGCCCTGGGAGTCTCTGATTCTCATAGATGAAGCGCCTGGAGTTTAGAGAGGCCCTTGGGGTCACCCAAAGCCTCAGCACCCCTCAATTATATGTGAGCCAGAGCGCACAGCACCAGGCCTCCCAAGGGCTCTCAGGAGCAGGCATGAGGGGGGATCCCCACGGCAGGCTGGCTGGGACCATGGAAAGGACACCTGCTGGGCTTGGGCTAGTCGCCAGCAGCTCTGCCCAGCACGGGCCCCTCCCTGGGGGCCTCCCCAGGAGCTTACTCACAGGATTAAACGTTTCCCTTCTTGGGTGGTAATGGCTGCAGCTGAACAGGAATCTCACCCCCTGGGCTGGTGAAAGAGCTGAGAGCCCACTCGTGGCCCTTGTCAGAGCGCTGGCCTGCCAGGTGCCTGGGGGGCCACAGTGTCCTTTCGCTCTCACCCCACCCTGCCTCTGGGCAGGTCTGGAGCCGGAGGAAGTGCTCGCAGGGGTAGCTGAGCAGAGCTCTTTCCTGAGGGCCTGGCCCACATCTGGAGCCGCCTTCCCTCTGCTGGCCCCTCACCCAGCCCCTTTGTTCCTCCCACACACCCTGTCAGGGACCTCCGGGGTCATCTGCTCTGTGGTGGCCGCCAGGTAAACCCGGTCTAGCCTTCCTCCTCAGCCTCCCCCTCATGGCCTGGCCGTGTGGCCCAGAACGCAGTGGACTTCACGGCGCTGGAGCCTGGGCCCCGTTGGTCCTGGTCGATGCCTTCTGCATGGTGGGCTGTGGGGCAGGGAAAGGAAGTCCATTCTCTACCGCCCAGCCCGGCCAGCACCGCTCAGCCTCGCTGGTGCAGGTCTGCGGTGGTGGGGCAGATGGCCCTTCTCTGTCCTCCCCTCCCCTCAACGGCTGGCCCCAGAGCAGGCGCTTGAGCTATGGTGGCGCTTTGGCAGCTGCTATGCCTGCACTGTTATTTATGTTTTCCAAGACAGAGATTAAACGTTCAGGGCTGCACAGCGCTCATGAAGATTTCAGACTAAACACGCGCTCTCGAGCGCACGACAGGGACGTGCTTCCTCTGACTTCACACTGCAAAGGCGGGCTTCCGGGCCCGGGGGCCGCCTGTGGGGAGAGTGCCCCATGTTTCACTGAGGTCCAGGGAAAGGATCCGAGTGTCCTGGAGTAGTAGAGTGGGGGCGGCACCTGGACCCCCTCCCAGCCCCGGCCGCGGTGCCTCCTACGCCGACAGGGCAGAGTGGAGCAGCAGACCCCCGATACACACAGTTGCCTGCCTCCATGGCCCCTTGGCCAGCTCCGTGTGGCCACATGGCCTCCTGGGTGGGTGTTTTCCACCAGCTCGCACGCAGGCTTTCTCATGGGTCTCTGTAAGGGCTGAAGTTTATTTTTTCTCCAAGATTACCCTAAGACTCACATCCCTGTAGGCTCAGCAGAATGGACTTCGTCCCCTTCTACCTCCTAGGAAGGGACTTGGAAAGAAGTGAGGGGCTGCTAGCGAGGCTGTTACTGCAGGGCAGAGACTCCTGGGCCCCCGGGGAGTGACCCCGAGCTGAGGACAGCCGCCAGTGTGGGGCAGGATGACCCAGGCCTGAGCTGTTTCTCTGCCCGCAGTCAAGGCTGTGCACAGAATCACAGACCGTATGTCGGAGCCGGGAGAGACCTTAGCAACCATCTATTCCCAGCCTTCTTTCTCCCCAGCCGAGGCAGCTGATACACCCAGAAGTTAAGGGGCCGCCGCGAGGTCACACAGCAGCGCAGAGGCAGGACTAGAATCAGGGCTCTGGCTCTGGCTGCTCGCTTCCTGTGAGCCTCTGTGCGGGACCGGGCCCCAAGCCTTCCCCCTGAGGACCACCGTCTTTTGAGAGAGTCCAGATCAGCCCCAAACGTCCCCTTCACAACCGCCCAGATGTTGTGGGGGTCAGGGATGTCCCCGATAATCCTCAGTGCTCTCATTGATCAGTGATTACTTAGCCTGTGTTTACCGGATACTTGGCTCTCTGTCCCCACAGAGCCTCCATTCCGTTGTAAAGGAGATAAGAGCCACCAGTGACGGAGATAAGACGAGCCCTCGGGGCCACATTATGCTAAAGGAGAAACATATGCTCATTCTAGAACAGAGGGGAAGGCTGCAGAGGGGAGGCCGGGAGGTGGGCCTTGAGAAATGGGTGGTAGACATTCTTAGACACAAGATGGGAGAAGGAGCACAGGCCTTGGACCACGGAGGGCAAGAGCCCAGAGGTGGGAATGGTGGTGCTGTTGCCAGGCGGGGTGCGAGAGTCGTGGTTGCCAGGCAGAAGAGTGAGCCCAGAGCGGTGCCAGAAATACGAACCCTCCCTGAGGGGTTCTGCAAGTCGTTCTTGCAGAACTAATGGTTTTCTGCAAATTCCCAAAGATGAAGGAAGTGCCAGGTTAGGCCTAGGAAAGATCCAGAGGGCCTGGGCAGCTGCCAGGGCACGGTGCTCGTGTCTCCAAGGGCATGAAGGCAGATGCAGGTGCCCAGGCGAGAACGGAGCAGAGAGCTTGCACACTGGAGAGGACACCCCGCTGGGGTTTCTGCTCAGCAGATGAGCTGAGAGGCTAGCAGCTGTCCCAGAGTAGTCACATCAGGGGCTCCGAGCAGAGGGAGCTCAGCTAGGGTGGGGGCTTCCTGGAGGAGGGGGTGCGGGCTGACCCCGGAAGGCCCCACAAGGCTGGGGGGCCAGTACTGGGCTTCAGTTCCCTCCTGGCGTGACCCAGCTGTTCGTGCCTCCCCAGTGGTGCCTTTCCAGGAAGTGTGGGGCCGCAGCTACTGCCGGGCCCTGGAGAGACTGGTGGACATCGTGTCGGAGTTCCCCGACGAGGTGGAGCACATGTTCAGCCCGTCCTGCGTCTCGCTGCTGCGCTGCACCGGCTGCTGTGGGGACGAGAACCTGCACTGTGTGCCGGTGGAGACGGTCAACGTCACCATGCAGGTAGGGCGGCTCCTCCCCACGCGCTCGCCCTCGCTGCTCGCCCTCCGCCCCTGTCCCCTGCCTCACGGAAAGGAGCCAGAGAGGAGAGGAGGGCAGGCCAGCAGCACAGGCCTGGGGCGCACTCTCACCGAGCCCAGCTCTTCCCAGGGCCTCCTTCCCGAGCCCCCTGCCTGCCTGCCTGGCACCCACTCACCTCCTGCCTTGCTAGCTTCTCACTCAGCTTCGCCGGAGCCCAAGTCCAAGGTTATCTGGCTGAGCTTGGAAAAGAAACACACACAGATTAAAGAAGCCCGTTTATACCAGGAGCAGCTGGTGCCCCTCAAGCAAGTCCACACACACGCGTGCACACACCCCTCACCCATGGAGAGTGTTGGAAACTCACGCACCAAACCAAGCCGGTGTCTGACCTTTCTCCCTGCAGCTCCTGAAGATCCGCTCTGGGGACCGGCCCTCCTACGTGGAGCTGACTTTCTCTCAGCACGTGCGCTGCGAGTGCAGGTAGGTCCTCAGGTGATCGGCGGGACAGTGCACCTGGCACCCTGATTCAAGCGCTGCTCATCCTTCACGACCGAGGGAGACCGGAGCAACTGGGGACCAGGGGAAGTAGCCCCCGTCATTGGGTTTTCCCAGGGGAGGTGGTCCCAGCACCTGAAGCACAGCCGCTGAAAAGTCGAGGGTGGAGGAGCCTGGGTCCCTCTCAGACTTACAGGGGCTGGGGCATCTGCCTGTCCCAGAGAGGGGAGGCAAGGAAGGAGCAGGGCGGTTTCTTTAAAGTCACACCCCCGCCCTGCAGAGCCTCTGGCCGCACCCGCCCCCGGTTTGGGCTGCAGGATAGTCAGCGGAGGCCCGCCCCACCAACCAAGCTGGGCCAAGACGGGGGCCATGACGGAGACCCCACGGAGCTGGAAGAGGGGGCGCAGATGACCATCTAGTGTGCATCCGCTCCGCCTAACCCCACGCTAGGCACGCAAATGTGTCTTTTCATTCACTCAGCAAACCGTTATTGAGTGCCAGGCAGGGCCGTGATACAGCCGTGAGCAAGACACGCAAGGTGCCTCTCTCATAACAGCCCTACGTGGTGTGTTCACCCCCACCTTAGAGATGGGCAAACTGAGGCTCAGTACCACTCCATGACCCGTCACAGCTAGTGAGCGCACCCCAGCCCCGCTAACCTCCCGGTGGCCCTTGGTCATGCCACCCCACGGCCAGTGCCACGCCGTCCAGGACGCCAGCATTGCCCTGGCTTGGCCCTGCTGGGTTTCCAGGGCCCTGGCTGCCTCTTTTGAATCTGAGCCCAAGCTCTAGGCTCTCGTCACTGTGCTACTGTCGGGGTCCTGCCTCTGTCTGTTTCCTCCCCTCAATCCCCCGGGGTTAGACCTACGATGATAGCTTGTTATGACTGCCCCACCCCCAGCACACGGCCAGGCAGTGACCTTCACCTTGCACGTCACCTTTGCCCTCAGACCCTCTACAGGGGCAAGCAGACTGAGCTTCCCAGTGTCCCTGACCTGCCCAAGATGGAAGAGACATGACAGGCAGTCCCAAGGGGCCTTGGTACCCTGCCCTGGCTCGGGGGGGACAGTCCACCTAGGGCAGCATTCTCTGGCCCCAGAGTCGACTGTTACCATACTGTTCCCAGGGAGGACAGAGGTCCTGTCCCCTTCCAACTGGCTGGGCAACAGGGACACCTTTCTTCTCGCTCTGGGACCACAGCCACAGCCCTCGAGGCAGAGCCAGGGCACGCCTGGGGATGGGGGACTTGTACTCAACACCCCTCGCCCCTCCCACACACCCGTCCCCAGCTACCCCTGCAGCACCACACCCCCACAGCAGGGGTGACAGCTGTGTCCCGAAGGGCAGCCTGAGCTGCAGCCTCCTCCAGCCTTGCCCTCACTCGCCATCCTGTGGGAGGCTCCCTGGTGCAGCCTGGAGGAAGGGCCGCAGAGGGATGGCAGTGAAGGAAGAACGGCAGGAGAGCAGACTCCCAGACCCCAGGTTTGATGCCAAGAGGCTGAGGAGTGCAGGAGGGGTGAACCAGAGGAGCTACGTGCCTCCCGCAGGGGGTCACCAGAGCCTAGAGGGGGAGCCCAAGCCCAGAGGCGGCTGGCCTCCTCTCCCCCACTTGCTCCATGCTCCCCCCTAGTGGCTCCAGCACCAACTGCAAGACCTAGTGCTAGGCTGTCTGAGGGGAGATGTGAGGGTAGCCGGGAGCCCCTCTTTTCTTTTTCCTCATTTTCCCCTGCCCCTCTCTCTGTTTCCTCCAGGCCTCTACGGGAGAAGATGAAGCCAGAAAGGTAAGTGGCCTGGCTGGGGCTCCAGGCGAGTCTCGGACCTGCCCCCTTTCCTAGCATGAGGGCCCCAGCCCCTTGGTCTTGACGCTTTTGGCTTATTGCAGGAGGAGACCCAAGGGCAGGGGGAAGAGGAAGAGAGAGAAGCAGAGACCCACAGACTGCCACCTGTGAGTGCACCGGGTGGGGGTGGGGCCAGGGATGGCAAGGAGGCTGGGCCAGAGGGGAGGCCCGCCCAGCCAGCCAGCAGGGTCAGCAGTCGGGAGGGAGAAAGCCAGGCCAGGGCAGTCTTGGGACACAGGATAGAGCTGCACCTCCTAGGGATCCCGGGGGCCAGGAAACATCCGGGACCTTCCTCCTGTCCTGGCTCCACGTGGCCTCCAGCAAGTCATGTCATCCCTGGGAGCTGACTGTTCCTCTGTGTGGAGGGTGAGAAGTGAGAGAGCCACCAGGCACTGGGCCGCTGCAGAGAATCGCCAAGCGCCTCCGGGGACCAGGAACACCATGCCCAGCACGGGAGCCTGCTCTCAGCACTCCCCTGCTGGATGAGAGTCTAGGAAGGCGCACCCCCCGCTGGCTCTTAGGCCAGTGTTTCAGTCCCTCTCCTCCCAGGAGGTCTTGGGGTCCACTTGCTTCCTCCTTCCCTCTTTTCCCTGCCCCTCTTGGGGGTGCCCAGCCTGGAGTTCGGGGGTCTGAATGTATGGGGAGAGAAGGCCTAGAGAAGGGAAAGCCCAATGTGAGTGAATAGTAAAAACAAGATATTTCACATGCAGTTGAGTAGCCAAACAGGGCTCTTCTGCAGGGCCGGTCTCTTGGGGAGACCCACCCCAAGTCTCCAGGAAGCCCTTTCATGCTGAGCCGACCCAGGTCACAGCCATTAGCCGCCCCTCTGTGAGCAGAGGCCTCCACTCGGCTCCACGTTCTGGGGAAACGGGTCCCTGGAAGGTCTCTCTCCTCTCCTAGCACCCCGGCCCGGGGAGGGGCTGGTGGTGTAGTCACGTGGCCTGTCCCTGGGGCCACGTCCTATCTGCCAGGGCCGTGGTCTCATTTGGGAATCTGCAGAAAGAATTAAAAGCACCCATGGGCCCCCATGCTCACTTTTAAGTTGATGTCGAACCTTTTCATCATCATTGAAAATTGTAGAAATACATCATTTCTGGCATGTTATAAATAGTAATATTTTAATGTAAAGCTGTGCTGTAGCTCTCCAGGTATAGCCTGGGGACTAAGCCTCATTTAAAAGGCTGTATCACAAACTCTTTTTTTTTTTTTTTAAGATTTTCTTTATTTATGCATACAAGAGCTGGGGTACAGGCCAGAGGTGCAGTGGGTGAGAGGATTCAGCACAAACAGACTGGGGAGCAGAACAGGCAGACCTACTGAAACACACTGCTGAGGGGAGTAGCGGGCGAGGCAGGAGAGGTCTGCTGCATGCCTCGTGGGTCCCCTCCCTGGCTGGGGATCAGACTCACACTGCAATGGTTGTGGAAACCCCACAGTGCGTTGCTCAACCCTTTGCGCCAGCAGGGAGGCCCTCATCCACTATTTTTAAAAAATGAAGAAAAGCAGCAGCCAAAAGAATACATAAATACCTTCCATTAATAAGTGCATGTTTACCTTGCTTCTTCTCTCCTTGAACTTGTATCTCCAGTTCACTTTCCCCAAGAATTTCAGCCTAGTGTATATTTTATGCGTATTTTAATGTCCTTTATTTGTTGCCTTGTCATATTTCCCTGCCACAACCATGGCATATTAGCCTGGATTATTTTAAATGTCCTGTGTGCATAAAATTCTGTATTACATTTTCCTCCTGAAATGAATCATCACAGTAATTATAGAGGCAGCACAGGGTCAAACAGCACGAACTTGTCGCATTTTGATAGATAAAACTGAAAAGTATGATCAGCCCAAAGAGTCGGACATGGCTACCTCTTTTCAATTAGTTGATGGACCTCTTAGTGAATAGTCGCTCCTGCCAGAACGAAGACAGAGCTCAGCATTAATTCCTTTATTGTTTATCAAGCTGTACAGATTAGGAAGGCTGGGAAGCCATGCTCGTGTACATAACTAAATGGGACTAATGTCCCCAATCATTTGACCTTCTCTAAGTTATTTGCCCAAAAAAACCCCTCAAGGTGATACGCTAACAAAAAAATGCTTCTGATGACATCAACATAATTGAGCCAAGTCTTTAAATTCTGTTGAAAACAGAGACTTGGAAACCACCTGACCTGCAAATGTCTTGGTTACCCTTTCCATATTTCCTTCCTCGACATCTATACCAATACCTTAAATTGTTCTTCCGTGTCCTGGGCAACCACGCCCACTGTTACCGCAGGAGAAAAGACCATAACTCACTCAGGATGGGCAAAAGGCGGCAAGCAAGTGGGCAAGAGCATAGTCACACAGATCGTTTTAGGGAGTACACGCGGGGGCTGAAAACGGATTACTCTACAGCCATCAATCCTCATGTACCTTCCTGTACCTGTACACTCTTAAGGCAGCGGCCCCAGGGGCGTGGCTGCGTAGAGCCAGACTGGGTTCACAGCTGGCTCTGTCACTGGCCAGATGTGTGACCTTGGCTGTTTCTTAGCCTCTCTGAGCGTCCGTCCGCTTGCTCCTTTGCGTCAGGATGGTACACAGTGCTTCCCCGTGGGGTGTTGCTAGGGTGAGGGACCTGTGCATAGGGCGGGGCTGGGGTCTGGGCAAGTGCCAGAGAAGTGCTCTCCCAGCTTCTGACTGGCTGCGGTGCAGACAGAGGGCCAGGGGTGCTGCCATCTTCCCGTGCCCTGCCCGGGATTCCCCTGTGGGTCTGCCCCCCCCCAAGGGGCACCACCCTCTGCAGTATGCTGACGCCCCTCTCTGTGCTTGATCTCTGGCAGGTGCGCTGATACTGTTCCCCGGAGGTAACCAGCCCCACGGAGGAGAGACCCCACACCCGGCTCGTGTATTTATTACCGTCGCACTCTCAGTTACCTCCCTGCTGGCACCTGCCCTCTATTTATTAGCCAATTGTACCCCTGCTGAATGACTCGCTCCCTCCAAGATGAGGGGCAGGGAGGGACAGGACCCTCAGGAATTCAGTGCCTTAATCAGAACGTGAGAGAAAGAAAGAAGGCAGCCACAGGCCGCGTGCGCTTCAGCTGGGGAAGAAGCAGGCGTGTAGCTTTGTGCAGGCGGGCCAGGCCCGGGAGGTCCCCCAGGTCTCCAGGGAGCTAGAGAGAGAAGGAGAGGGGACCCCTCTCCTGCTCCTCGGCCTGGGCCTCCCCCGGCAAACCGTCCTGACTGTGGGAGTCCAGCTTGTGGGGAGCAGGTGGGGTGGAAGGTCCATCCCACCACCGCCTCTTGGCAGCAGCGCTGCACCCTGAGACCAGAATGTTCAGCTCTGGAGAACAGTGGTTGCCTGGGGGCCTCTGCCACTCCTCGTCCCCGCTGGTCAATCCGCACATCTTGCACCGCTTGTGCTGGGACATTGTTCGTTCTGGCCACGGCATCACCACCATGCCCCTCAGGACACAGGCAGAGTGGGCCTCCAGCTGGACGTGGAGCAAGCTGCCCACCCCGCACGGCTGTCTGACTGCCAAGCCAGTTTCTCTTGAATAAAGTATTCTAGTCTGGAAACTGCTTCTCCAGGGGAGTGTCTGCAGCCGCCACGGCAACGGCAGGAAATAAGGGAAGCAGGACAGCAAGAGAGTCGCTGGCGCCCCGGGTGGTTCCTGCCTGTTCTGGTCGCAACCTGGGCCATCTTCTTCCCAGCTGCTTTAAAAAGGCAAAGTGCTGGGGCCCCCAACCCCCTGACGAAGAGCTCTCGAGATGCGGTCTTCGAGCGGGGTGTGCTGGCCCCGGCCACCCCTGGATGCCCTCACCTTCAAGAGCAGTCACCTTCCTCTCCCCCTCCCCTGCCCACACCCAGCTCAGTACCCCGCCCTCCGCGCCCCAGTGAGTGAGGTTCTGGGGTGCTCATCCCTAGCCCAGTGGCCCGGACCCAGCCACTTCCAGCCTGCACAGAGACTCTTCTTCCTTTCCCCTCCCATCTTTCTCTGTCCTCCTCCTGAACCCTCAGAAGGAAAAAAAATCTTTCTTTTCTTCTTTCAGTCCCAACCATTTACTATATCAGATTCCCATCTGCCTTTGACCCACAAGGTATGAGTGTGTGTGTGTGTTCTGTGCATTGTGTGTGTTGTGTATGTGTGTCCTTAGTTGTGAAAGGAGAGTTCCCCACTCGAGGCTGCTCTAGACAAACCCACAGGAACCCGGAGGCAGGGACCCGCCTGGGGCTTTGGAGGGAAGCCACGGAAGTCCCGTGGGGTGGGTGGGGTGGCCCTGTGGAGGCAGCTGCCCTTGGCGGTCTGTTCACCCCGGCCTAGACCCTCCTGGCAGTCACTCTGGTCAGAATGTGCTCTGGCTGGTGATCACAGAGGGGGTGTGGGCCAGACCCAGGGGACCAGCTCTGCAGAAGAAACACACGTTCTCTCCTGCTCTCCGTTCTCGAGGGCTGCAGCCCTTCCGAGCCGCTGCCTTTGATGGACTGAGAACTGAAAAAAGCAATCTTGCTCCTTGGCCAGGCCTCTAGCTCAGCTCCAGGCCCAGCCCCTGTGCATCTCCAAGACTCAGCCCTGCAGGGAGGCCAGGCGCCCCACAAAGGCCCGCGCCCTCTGCAGTGAGCTACACATTGCTTAGGAGAGCTCCTGGAGGCCAGACACAGAGACCTGCGTTCAGGGTCAGAAGCCTCATGGCAGGAATACAAGGAAAGACACTGACCAGCCCATCTGACCATGCTGGCAGTCCTTTCAGATCATCTAGGGCCCTTCTCCTTTGCTCTTTATATATTATGGGGCGCCACCTGTGCAGCTAATCCTGTTCTACATCCTGTGGCAAATAAAACACACAAAGGCGTAGGTCTTGCATTTGAGTGGAGACCTAGACCATAACCACTTGCCGCAGGTATGAGGCAGATTTCATCGTTTCTCAAATTGGTGACTGGACCCAGAACTGAGGACAAAAGGACCTTGAGTACCCACACTCTGAAACAAAGAAGAAAGAGCTTGAGACTGGACACTTATGCCTATAGGATTTATTAAGAGATGGCCGAAGTGATTCCTCTGGCTCCATACGTAGAAGACCAGGGAGGGCAAGGGAGAGAAGTCACTGGAGACCAGAGTGGCTGGCCCCTCCCCCAAGCGGGGTTAGCCATTAAGTGGGAATGGGGGTGGGGTGGGGCACAGAGAGGGGATACTCTAGGGCATGTCCAGGAGTTTCCCATGCCTCAGACAACACGGTGGCATGATCCTCTCAAAAGGGAGGTGTGCAAGTGAGGAACCCCCCAGACTATAGGCTTTGGGTTGTAGGGCTGGGGCAATAGCTAAGTGGGGGGTGTCAGAGACCTGAAAAAGAGCACTTCAGGGGGCAGCGCTCTAGGGTGGCACTCCAGGGGGTGTACAGGAGAGGGTGGCACTCTAGGGGGTGCACAGGAGAGCTGGCATCCAGATGCCCATCCTGCCGGGTGCATATGCACAACCAGAGAAGAAACGGCCACAGGGAAGAGGGGCTTCCCCGCTAGCTCTGCTTTCTGACTGTGTGAAAGAGAAGTGACTGTGACAGAGAAGGAGGGGAGGCATACAAAGCAGTTCACATGCCCCTCCCCACTTCCTTGGGCCAAATCCAGGCCCAGGGATGGGGGACTGCAAAGGGGCTAGTCTTAAGTTGGATGGACTGGCCTAGATAGGGCTGAATCTTTAATAAATTAAAATGACAAGAACATTAGTAGTTCTGCCCAAGATGCTATTAAGAGACAGGAAAAGAAGAATCAGCATAGTTCATCTCAAAACAAAGAGGAGGAGAAGGAACTGGTTTGTTTGTACCTCCACTGTTTGCTCAATAAGCAAGTCACTTTGTAAGCAAAGAAATTAATTAGACGATATCTTACTGCCAAAGTGTGATTCTGGCATATTAGAGATGGCCTTGAATTTCTCCTTCAAAGGTGAGATCTCTGTTCCCTCCCTTTGAAGCTGAGTTGACCCAGCTCTGCTTTCATCAGTAGAGCATGGCAGAAGAGACCCCAAATTGGTTCCAAGTTCTTTCAAGAAGATTGGCAGCTTCTGCCTTGGGCTCTTGGAACCCTGAGTTGCCATATAAGACATCCAACTTGTATGAGGTCACCATGTTGGAAAGAAACCCAAGGGGTATATGTGTGTGTGTATATATGCACATGTATACATGGCTGTATACATATATGTATGCATATAAAATGTATGGATATGCATATATACATGTGTATATGCATATGTATGCATGTGTATATACATATATGTATACACACAACACACAGAAGAAAGCTGCTCGGCCAGCCTCTAGTTGTTCCAGCTCCCAGCCATGACAGGTCTCAGATGCCATGGAGCAGAGAAGAATGGCTCCCACTGCACCCATATTGATTTCCTGACACAGAATCACGAAGTGTAATAATAACAAGTTGTTTGGGGCAGTTTGTTAGACATCATTAAGGTTGAAGGAAAAGTCAGTGTAAAGTGAATGAAGATTATCAGGCTTTTCTGCCCTCCCGCCATTAGTGTCGATGATAGACACGGGTGGTCCTGCACGCATGCCTGATGGCAGGCACCTGAGGTAGAGTGTGAGCATGCGTAGGTGAGCACACCTGGACTGAGACACGGGCATATAGGGCAGCATCACGGAGACGCCAAGAGCAGAGAGCAGAGTGAGCGGTAAGCAGTAGAAGCAGCAGCAGCAGCCCAGAGAGTGAAGATTTGCTGGGGGCTAGGAGCCTGCCAGCCTCCTTGCCCCCCCAGCCACTGTGCACCTGGTCACCTCTGATGCAGATAGATCAACAAAAGCCTGAAAAGGCCAACGAGCACTCCAGGACTCTTCCTTGACTCTTCCAGGATTCTTCCATGGAGAACCTGTTTGTGCCCTCCTGCCGCTACAGTAAGGAAAGGTGATAAGACAGTGTTGGGGGGCGGGTACTCTAAGTTAGGAGGTCATGGAAGGCCTCTCTGTGGAGGTGATATTTGTGGTGCAGTTTGAAGGACAAGGAGTCGGTCATGTAAAGAGAACTACAAACAGGGCAGAGCTGATGCAAAGGCCAATGAGAAATCCCGCTTGAAAGGGGCAGAGTGGGCAAGGAAGGAGAAGGCAGGAGACGTGGTGTTGGGGGCAGGCAGGACCTGGATGAGGAATTGGCAAGACTGGGTAAAGGTTTGAGCGTTGCACCATACGGAGGGAAACCTTTGGAGGTTTCAAGCAGGAGTTCCAGGCTGGAATGAATCAACACTATATACATTTTTTTTAAAGATTTATTTTTATTTAGACATACAAGAGCTCGGGTACAGGCCAGAGTCCAGGGCGGTGAGAGGGTTCACCAGACACAGAGTGGGGAGCAGAACAGGCAGATGGACTGGAACACACTGCTGAGGGGAGCAGTGGGTGAGGCAGGAGAGGTCTGCCTCGCTATGTGGGTCCCTCCCTGGCCAGCGGCAGGGATCGAACTCATGTTCCAGTGGCTGCGGTTTTCTTCATAGTGCGTTGCTCAACCCACTGCGCCACCAGGGAGGAGCGACAGTTTGGTCTCAATTATGCATCTGAACTGGTTACCCACTAACTCCTTCACGAACATGAGTCTACTAGGGCTTGGCATTTTGTTGGAGACCCCTGAGCACTAGGGAAAACTATGTTAGCATATGAAGTCTTCAGTTTCCTCCACTTAAGAAAGTGCAAGAAATAAGGAGAATAGGAGCGAGATCTTGGCTGGAAAGGCTGAGTTGATCTACCCAAGAACTAGAGACACAAGACGATCAGGAAGAGAGAACGAGAACTCAGGGTGATGGCTAAAGAGGGTGCTTGCTGTGGCGCTTCTGATGATTTAGGTTAAGCTGGGGGTGAGGAAAGGGGGCAGTGCTACCATGCTTCCCTAGTACCGAAGGCCTGGCTTTCTTCGAGAGGCTCACTAGATGCGACATCGGGCAGAGATGCAGCCCAGTAGGTACTGGGATTAGCTAGGGTTGCAAAGAGACAACCAAGCACTCTTTTCACTTAAAAAAGTTAGTTGAAAGAGCCAGATATGCACAGGTGATTATAATAGAAGGAAAGCAGGCCGGTAGCTTAAGTAAAAGCAGATGAAGTACTGCTAAGGAAACCTGAGATGGCTGAGATGACTTACATATGGGGAAATCAGAGCTGGCTTTACAAAGTTGGAGGCCTTTGAGCTGTGACTTGAGGAATGGACAAGACTGGATGCAAGGAGAGGGCTGGAAAGGTGGTCCAGGGGAGGTAAAGTACTAAAGAGACACAGAGGTGGGCAAACCCATAGCTGTATAGGGATTTTCTTTTTTTTTTTTTTAAGATTTATTTATTTATGCATACAAGAGCTGGGGTACAGGCCAGAGATGTGGGAGGTGAGAGGAGTCACCAGAGACAGAGCGGGGAGCAGAACAGGCAGACTGACTGAAAGCCACTGCTGAGGGGAGCAGCGGGCGAGGCAGGAGAGGTCTGCTGCGCCATGTGGGCCCTCTCCCTGGCCGGGGATGGAACTCATGCTGCTGTGCCACAGATGCTTCACAGTGCAATGCTCAACCCACTGCACCACCAGGGAGGCCCAAATAGGGATTTCCAAGAGATTCAATATCTGATACCTAATGTACATGAAGTAGAAAGTGACACATAAGGCTGGAAGAAAGGCTGGGCCCAATGCTGTCCTAGAGAATTAGGGTTTACTAGGCAGTGGGAAACCCTAAAATTTTTTAAGCAGGAGAGTGACAAAATGCTGGAGCTCAAGACTGAAAGAAAATTTACAAATACTTCATTTCCACCTCCTCCCTTCACAAATAAAGAAGCTGAGGTCCAGGCCTGTCCCAAACCATAAAAGTTAAGTAAGCCAGAGCCTCCCTCGTGGCACAAGGAGTTAAGCACCACATTATGAAGTATAGTTTGATCCCTGGGCAGGGTAGTGACCCACATGGCGCAGCAGACCTCTCCTGCCGTTGCTGCTGCTCCCCTCAGCAGTGTGTTTCAGTCCATCTGCCTGTTCTGCCCCCACTCTGCTTCTAGTGAATCTTCTCACTGCCGACTCAAGACCTCTGGCCTGTACCCCAGTTCTTATATGCATAAATAAGTAAATCTTAACCAAAAAAAAGTTAAGCCAGAATTAAAAAAATTACCAGTAAATGACCAAACTGGAATTGAATCCAGATCTGTCTCCAAAGCCTTTCTCTCTACCCCTCCCCACATCATCTCTTCCTCAGGATGGAGAGCAGAGGAGAGGAGGAGGGGAAGAGGGAGGAAAATTGTGTCTGCTCCAAGCCTGAGAAGCAGGCCAGACATCTGTGAGGTGGGTCGGGTGGGTCGACAGAAGTGGCCCCTCCAGAAACTCTGATGGGAAATCAAGGCTCCAGACAGGGCGGTGACAGGACAGGGCCTTGGTGTGGAAAGAAGGCTGTCTGTCAGCTTTAGAGCCCAGCAGCTGTTTTCCTAGAGAAGGCTGACCCTTCCCTTTCCTGAGGGAAGCCGGGAGCACTCCTCCCCCTGATATTGGCTGCCACAGAGGCAGCTGTGGGCCCCTGTCTGTGGGCCCCACCTCAGAGGCCCTGGGGCTCCAGGCCAAAAAAATGGTGTGTTTTTAGTCCCTGAGGTAACTTTGTTACCATGGAAACCACCTGGGTTGGGCAATCAGGCAGGGAGGAGGTTGAGGGCTTCCTCACTGAGTTGGGCCCACTCCCTGTTCTCATCCTGAGAGGGTGTACCTGAGTGACAGGAAGGACCAGCCACATGCAGATCTCTGTGAGGGGCTCTGAAAACCAGTCTCTGTCTTCAATCAGATTTAGAGAAGAGACTCCCCCCCCACCCCACCCCCGCTCTCCCACCACAGACACCCATGCTCTAAGTCTTGACCTTCTCCTTCTCTCTTCTCTTAGGCCCCTGCCCCCACCAGCAGTCACCCTGGGCCACCCCTGAGTCACCATGTAGGCAACATGGTAAGGGCAGCCTCTGCTCACACAGCCCAGGCTGATAGCGCTTACTGTTTACAGACACGTGACCACCTGCCACCCCAAGTGAGGGTCTGAGGCTTAGACTGTAATGGTGATACCCTTCCCTCCTTGAGTTCTTTATCCCTCTCAAAGCTGTTTCTGCCACAACCCTCTTCTGAAGCCTCTGAAGTTTTCTCACTTGCCAGACAAGCTGGAAGACAATCCTGAGAGGGTGAGAAATCTGCCCAAGGAATTTCAGCCCCAGAGTCCCTAGAGGGTCAGGAGTGGACAGCTGGCCACAGCTGGCTGCCACACAGCAAGCAGAAGCTGAAGTCTTGCAGATTGATTCATCTGTGGACCTTGGGCTTAAGGGGTTTACGGGGTCATGAAGGTCATCACACCAGAGAGAGAGGGGCCCCGTCAGAACTTGGGGGAGTGTCCCAGAAATGTCCTCCCACATCAACTGGACATACAAATTCTCCCCAGTCCTGGAGACTGTGGGAGCTGGCCAAAGCCAGGAGACCGGGTACTGAAAGTGCTCAGATCAAATCATCCCCACCATCCTCAAGATGTTCCACTCTGGCGTGAGGATTGTTCAGAGCTGGGAGAACTGAAGACCCTGGAGGTTAATGGAGAAGCATTTGCCTTTTACAAGGCTCTTTGCTGTTTCTTTAATCAAAGAAGTGATCACTTTTTAATGACCCAGAAAAATGCAGTTTGGGGCGTATCATCCAGGTGGAGTTGTCTGTAAATGTGTTCTCTCCATCTGATACACTCATGTTTATTTTCAGAGTAAAGGTGAACTCCTCTCTTCTTGTCAGGTGAAGTCCTCTGCCTTTGTCCTCCTTGGACCCCCTACTTTGTCCCTTGGTTCAGGATTTAAACCTCTTTCTCCCCAACTGAAAGCAGGACCTGCAGGCCCATCCTTCTCCCCTACATGTACACCCTTGAACGGATCTTCTCTTCTACCAACCCATCTGATGCTGTTTGATGAGTCCGCCAACCTAGAAGAACCCAGAGAGGTGGAGGACTTCTCCCCTGTGCCCCAGTTGTGCTCTTGGGAACCCCCCTTAGAACCAGCCCTGGTCAATCCGGATCAGCTCCCGCAGCAATCTACGCATTGACTGTTTGACCGAGACCCTTGCTCTTAGCTGTGGGAAGACTTCCCTGCCGCCCCCATCTTTACAGGAGAATAATTGTTGGATAGCTGCAATAACAAGTAACTCTTGGAACTCGTTGAAAACCAGGCCTGTATGACCACTGGCTGCAGTAGCTGTGCCCCTGAAACTGTGCTCTGTCATAATAACCCACGCTCTGGATAACCGGTCAGCAGCAGTTTCACTCCAGTGACCCTGCTTCTAGGGCCAAAGGTCAACCAATTCCTAAACACACTGAAAGCTGACCCATCCCTGAACTCCACGTTTCTCAAAACCTACACGAGAGTCTCTCTCCGCCTTGCCAGAGACTGTGCCTTGCAAGTAGAGCTCCCCCTTGCTCTGTAAGTGATAAATCAGCCTCTTGCTCAGCTATGGGGTGGATACACCTTCTTTCAATATCACTCCCCCCCACCACCTCAGCCTTTCTTATAATGTATCACAAATTCTTGCAAAACCTAGAGAAGAGGCAATACATTTTTCTCAGCTTGTAAACGGTTAGCCTAGGTCAGGACCAAAAGCCTCCCCCACACATATTTCCTGCTTTCCTTCTTATCCTTCTGCCCTCCCCCCACATCCTGGACCCACGTGGAGCATCCACAACACAAATACACCTCTTGATAACATGGATCATTTCCTTTGGCATAATTTTTATTATGCCACATGATGTCAAAGACCCCCCTTTTCTCACCACCACCACCAGACATGGAGACAGAGAGGAAGAGATAGAGACATCCTGCCATCTAAACTTAATTTCTTTTTTTTTTTTAAAGATTTATTTATTTATGCATACAAGCACTGGGGTACAGGCCAGAGGTGTTGGGGGGGTGAGAGGATTCACCACAGAGAGCGGAGAGCAGAACAGGCAGATCAATAGAAGTACACTGCTGAGGGGAGCAGCGGGCGAGGCAGGAGAGGTCTGCCACGCCATGTGGGTCCCCTCCCTGGCCGGCAGCAGGGATCGAACTCGTGCTGCAGTGACTGCGGTTTGCTTCATAGTGCGCCGCCTAACCCACTGCGCCACCAGGGAGGCCCTAAACTTAATTTCTGATATCAAATGTCACAAACTTGTTACTTCGCAGTTCGCATTTTTAGACTTAGTGTTTGTAGGCACCTTCCCGTAATGCCTACATCATATATTCTCCTAGAGCACGATGTTTTCAGTGCTGAATGGCAACCCGTCATTTGGAGATGCCAGGATTTGATGAATTGATCTCTTGCTACACTTTAAGTTTCTCTTATTGTTTTAATAAACAGTGCTATGGATGAACATCCTGTGCACAGGTCTTTCGTGTAGAAGTCTCACCCACATAAAGATAACAATGGCAGCAAACATCAAACCCACCCTTCAGTTGTACATTACCCTTCGGGGTTCCTCCCGTGTAACCCATGCCAGAGCCACATGTTTTGAGAGCTGTCTACACTTGCATCTCTTTCTCCGCATTTCCTCTTCTACCATAAGAGGCTTGCTGTGGTGATTTTGGGAATTCCATGGTGCCCATCAGAGTTTCCAGTTTTCATCTTACTCAACAGCACACATTGTCTTAGAAGTAAGCTCCCAGTCCTTTGCTCAGCTTGGAAACTTCCATGAGGTCGAACCCCTAATCCCCTCTCCACCTCATCTCCTATCATGCTCCCTCTCCTCTAAGACCAACATACTTGTCTCTTGTCAGCTCCTGCAATTTGAGGTGCCCCCTCAGGGCCTTTGCTTATGCTATTTCCTTTGTCAGGAAGTCCCCCACCCCCCCCCACACCCAACCTCTCAACCTTGCTGACTAACTCACATGCATCCACCATAAGTCAGCTCAAAGGCATTTCCTGAGGAAAGTCTCCCAAACACCCCTTCCCACCAAACTGGGCCTAGCCCACCACTAGAGATTCGGGAGCACTGATTCTACTTGCTTGTGGAACTAGTTATGGTCTGAAAAATAATTTTATATGTTCTATCATTTCATATGTGTATATACACATTTAATATATAAAGATTTTATTTATGCACACAAGAGCTGGGGTACAGGCCAGAGTCCAGGGAGGTGAGAGGATCCACCAGAGACAGAGTGGGGAGCAGAACAGGCAGACTGACTGAAACACTCTGCTGAGGGCAGCAGCGGTTGAGGCAGGAGAGGTCTGCTGCGCCATGTGGGTCCCCTCCCTGGCTGGCGGCAGGGATCAAACTTGTGCTGCAGTGGCTGCAAACTGCTTCATAGTGCGTTGCTTAACCCACTGCGCCACCAGGGAGGCCCCAATCTATACTTTTAAAGTTAATTTTGACAGCACACATACTAATACATTCTGCTCTGTGAGGACGTTACAGGCATTGTAGAGCTGAAATTGACTGCTGCCTGCTCTTTCCACCGAGTCCAGGGTTGGAGTCAGAGACATGCTGAAGCCAGAGATTAATCCATCTTGATCTCTGGCTTCAGCATGTCTCTGACTCCAACACCCGGCCCCGCCTCCGTCTGGATAGCGCTGCTGTTAGGGGCTTGACATGATCAGCGTAGTGATTCCATGCGTGGGTTCTGGAATCAAGCTGCAATGGTGTGATCGCCAGTGCTCCTGTTTCCTAGCCATGTGAGCTTAAGCTTCCCCTCTTTGCCACAGGTTATTGTCGGTAAAGTAGGATTAATAATAATAACCAGTAGTATAGATTTTTTAAAAAAAATTTATTTATGCACACAAGAGCTGGGGTACAGGCCAGAAGTGGGGGGGGGTGGCGGTGAGAGGATTCACCAGAGACAGAGCGGGGAGCAGAACAGGCAAATTGACTGAAGTACACTGCTGAGGGGAGCAGTGGGCGAGGCAGGAGAGGTCTGCTGCACCTTGTGGGTCCCCTGACAGGGAGGCCCAGTATAGCTCTTAAAATTACTTAAAATGGTCCATGTTGATTGATCAGGTAGTGCCAGGCTCACAGTAAGTGCTGCATAGGTGTTAACTACTGCCGTAAGGGATGGTTAATTTTGTGTGTCGGCTTAGTTAGATCATGGGGAGCCCAGATACTTGGTTAACTTTATTTCTGGATGTGAGTGTGGAATGTTTCTGAATGAGATTAGCATTGACTCTGTAGCGTGAACAAAGCAGATTGCCCTCCCTAATGTGGGTGGGCCTCATCCATTTGCAGGACTTGCAGAGAACAAAAAGCGAGTAGAAGGGAGAATTTGCTCTCTCTGCCTAAGTGGTGAACTAGGACATTAATCTTCTCCTGCCTTTGGCCTAGGACTTATCTTGTCAGTTTTCCTGGTTCTCAGGACTTCAGACTCAGAGGGAGATGATGTCACTGACATTTCCAGCTCTCCAGCTTACAGATGGCCGATCATCGCTTCCTCAACCTCCATAGTAAGTCAATTCTTACATGTGTGTATACACATACACACAGATTTACATAAACACATACTACATGTGGACGTATAGAAATTGATCTACCTACTGACCTATCTTTCCTATTGGTTCTTGTTTCTCTAGAGAACCCTAGTTAACACTCTTTAATGTATATATACCACTCTTCGTGTGTGTGTTTTAATATAAATATAAATGGCATCACACTATAAGTAGCATTCAGGAACTGTTATTTTTTCTTAATACTGTGTTTTGGCATGATCTTACATGTAGATTTAGTTCTAGTTCATTCTTTTAAAATGCTGAGTAATAGTTCAGTATAACAATTTCCTATCTGTTATTGCCTTTCCATATTTATATTCTATGTGGTACTAAATTTGGCTTTTTTCCCCCCAAATTTTGAACATTGCAAACAATGATGCAATGAATATCCATATACATCCTTATATATCTGGGCAAGTGGTAGTTTATATCAAATATCTGGAGGTAGAATTGATAAGTCATTGATTATATTTCCACTTCAAATAATTCTGAAAAATCACCTTCCAAAATGTACTAATTTATATTCCCCACCTTGCCAGGAATGCTTATTTATTTAAAGAGTTATTTATCTATGCGTACAAGATTTGGGGTACAGGCCAGAGGTGAGAGGATTCACCAGCAACAGAGTGGGGAGTCAAACAGGCAGATCGACTGAAATACATGCTGAGGGGCAAAACTCAGGCCCTGGTGATGATGGCACTGGGACTTTACCCCTAAGCCGCCAAGGAGGCCCTGTTTAAAACCTTCCTATCTACTTTGTAACATCTCTTTATATCTGGTAGGACAAGCTAACCCAGACCGTTTGTTCTCTCCCAAGAGCTATCGCTTCACATTTAAACCTTCTGTATAAAAACACTATGAAATACTACGTGTTAGATGGAAGATAGTGTTTATGTGAGATACACATTTCTGTGTTTGTTATTAGTTTTCTCCATTAGAGTGAAAGCTTCAAGAAGGGTTTTTTGTTTGTTTCATCTACCACCCTGAAATCTCAGTGCTCAGACTAGACCCCCAGATATTTTGTAAATGAATGAATAAACATGGGTTTTAGAAGTAGCCTGTCAAATTCTATGAAGAGTCCTTTTTAGTTTTTTGGAGTTACATTGAAGTTTTAAATTAATCTGGGGGTTCGCATCTTTACAATGGTGTCATCTCAGTGTGGATATAATATATTGTTCCATTTGTCTGGGTTTCTCCTTTGTTAATTCAATTTTATTGATTTCTTCATGAAGGTCATATATTTCTAATTATTTTGTTCTTAAGTATTTCATAGTTTTTGTTACTATGGTGAATGAGATTTTAAAAAAATCGTTACATTTTCAAATCGTTATTGCTGATATGTAGGAAAGCTCTTGATACATAAATATTGACCTAGAGTCTAGTCCCTTTGCAAAACTCACGAATTGTTCTAGGTTTTCCAGGTTGATAACCAGTTCATCACAAATAAGGGGTAGCGTATCCTCTTTCTTCTTTTTTTAAAGATTTATTTATTTATGCATACAAGCACTGGGGCACAGACCAGAGGTGTCGGGGGGCGAGAGGATTCACCACAGAGAGCGGGGAGCAGAACAGGCAGATAACAGAAGTACACTGCTGAGGGGAGCAGCGGGCACAGCAGGAGGGGTCTGCCGCACCATGTGGGTTCCCCCCCTGGCCGGCAGCAGGGATCGAACTCATGCTGCAAGTGGCTGCGGTTTGCTTCATAGTGCGCTGCTTAACCCACTGCGCCACCAGGGGAGGCCCCGCGTATCCTCTTTCTAATCTTTCAGGATCTTATTTGCTTCTAATTTCTTATTGCATTAGTAGTACCTTCCAGTATATTCCTCAAGGGCACAGGCATTGGTTAATCTCTGATTGCATTGAGTTTATTATTCAAGAGAATACTAGGTATGTTGCAGTAACAACCCCAAAATCTAGTGGCTTCACACCATAAAAATCTATTCTTTGCATATAACACATAGCCAACACAAGTCATGGGGGGCGGGGAGAAGCCCCTTATGCTTGTGTCGCAGAGACCCAGGCTGACAGATGGAGGCCCTAGGCTCCAGAAACATCTGCTTCCATCATCACTAGGGAAGTAGAAAGGGGCAGTGTCAATTATTCACTGGCCTTTGAAACGTCCACACTGAAGTAACTCATGTTCTGTTCACTAGCACATCAAAAGCAAGTGCCATGGCCAAGCCTAACTTCCAGAGGGCTTGAGCATTGTGATCCTACCCAATGCCAGAGGACAACTGGGCCGTGGGAATGCTGCTAAGGCTCCCCTGTTACATGTGGTGTTTGCTTTAGGGTTCTGGTAGATAACACCTTATCAAGGCAAGAAGTCAGTTCATGAGTGTGTTTGGGGCTTGTTACAAAAGCGTCTGTCTTTATCATGAATTGGTGTTAAGTTTTATCAAGTGATTTTATGCCATCTGTTTGGTGAGCAAATGTTATTTTTTTCTTCTTTAATTTGTTAAGGCACTTGTACTTGTTTCTCTGCCCAGATCATTCTCCTCCATTACCCTCTTTAAACATTTTTCCTGGTTAATTCCTTCGCATCCTACAGAGCTCATTCATTCATTCAGCAGATATCTCTTGAGCAATACTGTGGGCCAGATGCTGCTCTAGGCTCTTGGGGTATGTTAGTGAACAAAGCAGATAAATGTCCTTTCCCATGAGGGTCTTACACTGGGGGGTGAGGGGTAGCAAAGAAAATAAAATAGAAAGGTAATTAAATTATGTAGCATGTGAACAGTGTTGAGAACAAATGGAAAAGAGCAAAACAGGGTAAGGGAGAGTGGAATCTTGGGGGATGGAGGCCGCAGTGTAGGTCTCAGAAAGTGACATCAGAACAATGACTGGAAGCACGGGTAGGTAGGACTCAGCAAGCAGAGATCCAGAGTCAGATTCTTCCAGGTGGAGGGCGCTACAGGGCAGAGGCCCTGGGTGGGAGCTACCTCATGTATCCCCGGAGGAGTGAGGAAGCTCAAGTAGCTAGAATTGAGTAAGAGAGGTTGGCAGAAGACAGAACTGTAGATACATAAAGGAAGCGGAGACCGTGAGGTCCATGATGGACATAGTGAAACTTTTCGTGGAGTAAAATGGGAGTCTTGCAGAGTTCTGAGCGGAGGGGAGGACTCTGGCTTGTGTTTGGGAAGGGCGCCTAGGCAGGGCTGAGACCTGCCTTAGAGTGGCATGGGAGAAACAGGAAGACAAGGCATCATCTGCAGAAATGAGGAATGAGATAAAATTTCTCCTCAGTAGAAGAAATTTCTCCTCAGTAAGTGGGGTGAGAAGTGCTTGGAGTCTTGATATATTTTGAAGGAAAAATACATTGTGATATTCTAATGAATTTGGATATGGAGTATGAGAAAATAAGAGAAGCCAGATGACATCAAAAGTTTTGGTCTGAAAAGGTGGACAGATATTGCTGAGAGAAGCTTTAGGTGAAGAAGTTTCTGTGGAAGGATAAAGAGTTCAGTTTCTTTTTTCTTTTTCATTTTGATAAATTTTCATTGAGATAGTCACTCCCATAAAGTTCACCCCTTTAAAATGAACTCTATGCTCAACCCGTTGCACCACCAGGAGCTTCTGCAGCCACTGCAGTGCGAGTTTGATCCCCGACCAGGGAGGGGACCCACCTCTCCCGTCTCTCTTGCTGCTCCCCTCAGCAGTGTATTTCAATCTGCCTGTTCTGCTCCCCACTCTGTCTCTGGTGAATCTTCTCACTCCCTGCACCTCTGCCCTACACCCCTACTCTTTTTTTTTAAGATATATTTATTTATGCATACAAGAACTGGGGTACAGGCCAGAGTCCAGGGAGGTGAGAGGATCCACCAGAGACAGAGTGGGGAGCAGAACAGGCAGACTGACTGAAACACTCTGCTGAGGGCAGCAGCGGTTGAGGCAGGAGAGGTCTGCTGCGCCATGTGGGTCCCCTCCCTGGCTGGCGGCAGGGATCAAACTTGTGCTGCAGTGGCTGCAGTTTGCTTCACAGTGCGTTGCTTAACCCACTGCACCACCAGGGAGGCGCCACCCCAACTCTTATATGCATAAATAAAATCTTTCTTAAAAAAATGAATTTGATGGTTCTTAGTATTTTGAACGGTTGTGTAACTATCATACAATCTAATTTCAGGACATTTATTGACCCTAAAAAGAAACCAATTCCCATTAGCTACTCCTTATTCTTCCCTACCCCCTATATCTATTTTCTGTCTCTCTGGATTTGCCTATATCTGGAAATTGCATATAATATGTGGCTTCTTATGTCTGACTTCTTTCAACAATGTGTTTAAGGTTCATCTATATTATAAGCATGTATCAGTACTTCACTCTTCCTTATGGCTGAATAATATTCCTTTGTATGGATATATCACATTTTATTGATCTGTTCATTAGTGGATAGACATCTTGGTTGTTTCTATCTTTGGAGGATTCTGAATAATACAGCTATGAACATTTATGTACAAGTTTTCCTGTGAACATACGAGTTCAATTTTCTTGAGTATTTTCCTAGTAATGTATTACTGGATCATATGTAAGTGTCTGTTTAATTTTTGAAAAGCTGCCAAGCTGCTTTTCAAAGAAGCTTCACCATGTTACTTTCTGACTAGCAACATATGATGGATCTAATTTCTCCAGATCCTTGCCAATGCTTGCTATTGCTTATCTTTTCTATTACAACCATCACAGTGAGTATGAAGTGGTACTTCACTGTGATTTTAATTTGTATTCCCCTGATGAGTGATGATGTTGAACATGCTCTCATTGGCCATTTGCAAGTCTTCTTTGGAGAACTGGTTGCTCAAATCCTTTGCCCACTTTTACATTGCACTATTTGTCTTTTTATTGTTGAACCATAAGAGTTCTTTATGTACTCTGGAAACTAGATCCTTCCTTTTAGATATATGATGGTAAGCAAATATTTTCTCCAATTATTTTTTTTAGGAAATTTGGCTCTGGACTTTCTGAATTTGAAATAGTTTATCAGACTGTTAAATACTTAATTCTGGTAGAAAGGCGGGTCCTAACAAATACAGAAGATGGCTGATATACATCTATCTAAACTGTGGGTAATCATGTGCATACGGAAGAATCCTGTTCAATCGGGAAACTATCTAAAATAATGAAACCAAGGGCAATTCTTCTCATGAAAAGAGCAAGGACCGAGGGAAGGACAAGATGTCAAGGAATGAGCTGTGGTCCCCCTGACATTCAGAAGCTAGTGAGGAGATGAGCCACCAAAGCAGACCGAGAGTAGGTGACCAAGAGAGTGTGGGTCCCCAGAGCCTGGCAGAAAGCTCACAGAGAACAGCATGTGGTCACTTGGGTCAGATGCTCCTCAGAGATCAGGGCAGGTGAGGGCCAAGAATGACCACTAGGTTAGCAACCTGGAGGTCACTGGCAGAGCTCCTGACCAAGACCATTGAGAGGAATGCTGAGGAAGGAAGTGTTACCTGAGTGGGCTCGAGCAGAAGAGAAGCTGGAGAAAAGTATAGACATGTCTTGTGTGGAGTTTATGGCAAACCTATGGTGGCAGGTAGAGGAAGATTCTTGGGGCCAAGAATGGTTTTTCTTCTTGTTTTGCTTTAAGATGGGAGAGACAATTTGTATCTGATGGGAATGAGCCAGTGGCAGCCAGGAACGGATGACGTGGAGACCAAGGAGCTGTGTCTGAGAAGGTGCCAGGCCAGGGCTGATTCCACGTGGAAGGCTGGCACTAGTCCGCGCTCAGACAGGTCCCTGAGGAGGCAGTGGGTGGGGCAGAGACCTGGCCAGTGGGCAGGAATCTGTGGTTGTTTTCAGGGGAAGGAGGAAGGCACTTCTCTGGCTGAGAGTGAGGAAAGGCAGAGGGGGCAGTCAGGAGAGGGCTCCTTAGGGAAAGGTATGTACAGGAGAGCAAGCGCGCGGGGCAGCTCTCAGGTGCAGGTGAGCTCTGTGCACTCAGTTCAGGTATCCTGTCCTCCAAAAAGCTTCTGACCCCCAGGCCAGGTCTCTCTCCCGTTACAGGTGGCCTGGCCCCGTGTTTCTTCCTCACAGCTCTGACCAAAACTCAAAGGAAATACCAGCTGTACTCCTTGTTCGTGGGTCCCGGATCTCCCTAGACTGTAAGCCCAAGAGCAGTCAGCAGAAACTGAAGCATCCCTGCTGCTGGCGCGTAGTAGTCTCTCAATGCAAAAGTGTTAAATAACTGAACAAAGAATGACATAAGTCCCAGAAGTGGCAGGTGTATTTTTTAATCGGCCTAGATTTCCGAAGCAGCCTCTCCCGCATCTCGGGGTGATTATAGACTTCGAGTCAGCATCTCCACCCCTCATCCCCAGCCCCTCCCAGGCGCTCAACTTCGAAGATGCACCGCGGTGGCTTTAAGGGCTGACGCAGCCGAGCCGGCGCCGATTGGTGGTTTATTCTAACGCATAGAGGATGAGCTCATCTGCAGCCAATGGCTGCGCTGCACCCATAGACCCCTGCACCTGACTGGAGGGCTGCAAACAGCCACTGGCGGTGCTCGGTAGGTCGCCCTGCGGGGTGAAGGAGGGTGGCTGCGGCTAGAGTCTGTCCAGTCCAGACCAGACCAAGCTTCAGTCTCCGGCAGGTACGGTGTTCGAGGCTCCTCCTCCATACCCCCACCTCCTGGCCGATACCCCTCTGTTCACGCCCCAGCCTGCCTTCTCCAGGCCGACCCCCACGGAGGGGGAGGGGGTGCACCTTGTTTCCTGGGGCTCATGGGCTGGGCGCACCACTCTCCGAGTCCAGGTGCGGCCATGTGGCTCTGCCCTGAGGAGCCGGCCTGGGGGTACTTGATGGGATGCCCGGGCCTGACTCAACAGCCCAGTTCATCCATCCGGGTTAGGCGCCCCGCACAGACCTCAGAGCTGCTGTCCCAGGTGACTGGCCAAGGAGGCTTCCCTTCTTCCACTACTTCCTGGCGGCATCCTAGTTGGGGTTCAGGGCAGTTCAGCTCCCTGCTGGCTTGGAAATATGGACTCCCTTTACCACCCTATAGGCCTGTCCTATTTGCCCCCTTTCCCAACACAGAGGCAGAGTGGGTGTGGGCCCTGCCTTTTCCAGAGGGGCCTGGGAGAGCGAAGCTGCCCAGGTGGCTGGAAGGCAGAGGCAGCTCTGCTGGCCTCTCGTCCCTTTTCTTTCCCGCAGCCACTGCTCTTACCGCTCTGGCCTCGGGTGGCACAAGCACTGGGAGGAGCTGCAGCAGGTCTTGGAGACAGCATGGCCTCCTGGTCTCAGAGACGAAGCCAGGAGGACAGGGCCATTGCTCCTTGGGGCTGGGTTGCCCTTGCCCTCCTTCCTCCAGAATCTACCACCCCATCAGGACACTAGCCCACAGGTTTTGAGACCTGGCTCTGGGCCCAGCTCCCTGCTGGGCACCTTGGGGCTGTGGGGTACTTACGCACTGACACCGGACCTCAGAACCAAGGGAAACGGAATGAAGCAGGGGAACCTGTCCTGCTCCGGGATGTGCCTCAAGCTGAATCCTGAATGATAAATGAGATTCCCGCAGGATGAACAGGAAGGGGAGAATGGGGGATGGAGGGAACAGTGTGAGGAACGGCCTGGCGCCGAAGCCCCGGCTGGCCTCAGAGTGTGCGGCATCCCCTGGCGTGGTGTGCTCTGGGCATCATTTTGCACCGTGAGGCTCCAGGAAGGCAGCTCTGGGTCATAAATACCCTCGGTGTCCAAGGGGTGGTAGTTGCTCCAGAAGTAGTTGTGGAACTGAATTTGAATGGAAAAGTAAACGGTGCTGTCCATGTCATTGCTCACTATTGCCACCCCTTGGGGAAGAGCCAGCTTGGTGAAGGGACACCGCGCGCTCTTCACTGTTCAGCACGGGAGCGGTGTGGGGGAGAGTTGTCCCAGCGGGGTCCTCCCCGGTGCCTTTGCTCCCCCAGGTCCCAGCCGCAGGGCGGCCGACATGAGCCTGGTGGCCTGCGAGGGGCCGCCCGGCCCTGGCCTGGAGCCCGAGCCCTGCTCACGGCCTCGATCCCAGGCCTCCGTATACCTCGAGCAGATTCGAAACCGGGTGGCCCCAGGGGCTCCTGAAGGGACTAAGCGCGACTACCTGGTGGATGCAGCCACGCAGATCCGGCTGGCCCTGGAGCGCGACGCCAGCGAGGACTACGAGGCGGCCTTCAACCACTACCAGAACGGCGTGGACGTCCTGCTCCGCGGCGTGCACGGTGAGCAGGGCTGGGTGGGGATGGGGGGATGGGTGGGCAGGGCTCCCCGCCGCTGCCCATTGTGGGGCTCCAGAGCAGGCCTCCACAAAGAGCATTCTGGCAGCCAGCTCTGACGAAGCACACCCTGCACGCCAGGTCCTGGGGTGAGCGTCTTGCCCTGTGAACTCACTCACGCTTCACAGTACTGGAGCCACTGTGTATGTAGTTTCAAGTAAGTAGGGACGAGCTTTATTCCTGTTTTCCAGGTAAGGATCTGAGGCACAGGAAAGTTAAATAGCTTGTCCAGGGAGCCAGAGCTGTGAAGTGGCAAAGCTGGGCACGGGGCATTTTCTAGAAGCCAGAAGCCCAGCAGTGCAGCTGAAGGGCTGGCGCTGCTCCTGAGGACCGCACCGCCTGGGGGGAGGGGGAGGCCTGTCAGGGCAGGTGGACATGTCTACATCAGGTTGAGGGTGTTTGGCCAGCTCAGGAGCCCACGGGTCTTGGTGGCCAGGCTGAGTGGGAGTCGCCCCGATTCACACTTCAGCACCTGGGTGCTGGAGACCCTCAGTGCCTGGGCATTAAGCTGTCCAGCGAACTCCTGTGTCCCCCAGTCCTGCTCCCCTCTGACCTCCCACACATTGGGCATCCAGGTGGAAGAAGACAGGCTCTTTCCTGGGAGCTTCTGTCTCACGGAAACCCTCGCTCGGTCCCTGGGGCGTGGGGGCCGCCTCAGGTGGTGGGTACCAGCGGTGCTGTGAAGGGCTGAGGAGAGGCATGTTCCCCAGCCTCCCCTGCCATCATCTTGCTCCTCCCCACTGGCCGCCCACCCTAGGGGTGCGGCAGTGCTGGGGGCTGGGGCGCGCTGACCGGCCTTAGGAGCGGGCCTTCTCCTGGGGAGAGCAGAGGGCGGAGGCGGGAGCCGGACGCCCCCTTTCAAGGGTGGGTGCTGCTGACACCCCCCTCACAGTCGACCCCAACAAGGAGCGGTGCGAGGCTGTAAAGCTGAAAATAACCAAGTACCTGCGGCGGGCAGAGGAGATCTTCAACTGCCACCTGCAGAAGGCGCTGGGCAGTGGAGCCGGCCCTGGCACGGTGAGGAGTCGCCCCTGAGACTGAGCCCTGGAGGGGAGAACTGAGCCCCCATGACCACAGACCAGAGGGCTGCCATCTCCTGTCCTGGAGGGGGGGTCAGGTGCGGAGGGCAGGTGGGGGGGCAGGTGGGGAGGCAGGTAGGGAGGTAAGTGGGGAGGGCAGGTTGGGGCAGGGGGCAGTGCTGGTGGCCAGATGTGGGCCAAGTGGCCCCTCCAGCAGGCCTCTGGTTCGCTCCCCCACCCTCCACAGCTCCTTCATTTTCAAGCACTGGGTGAATCACCCCAGTCCAGTCTCGCGCTCCCAGCACTCACACGCACGCACCCCCCTCACATGGCGTAGACCCGCGTGCGCGTGCACAAACGGTCTCCCAGACTGTCGTTCTTGAAGGGGTGAGCACGAATAGCCGCACCCACGTGTGCACACCCCCGAAACGGTGCGGGCTGTCGTGTACGATGCACACATCCATCGTCTCCAGGTCCACGTCTCCTACCCAGTGGGCACCCGGAGGCTGAGAACGTACAGACTCTCCTGTCCCCAGGAGACTCTGTGAGGGCAGCAGCCTCCAGGCTGCACGCACGCCTTGGGCCCTGGTCCTCAGACTCTACAGGCCTTGAGACCCACACGCCCCTAAGTTATTTCTCCACCTGGGAGTGTCTGCCTCCTATGCATGGGCCCCCTGGGCCTTGGAGGCCGACTGGAGGGCTGGGAGGGGCTAAATGAAGGGGCCTCCCCCCAACTCCCCCACCCCGCCTGTGGGAGGGGGGTGCTGCCAGTCAGGACCAGTTTCTCCATTGGGCCTGCCCCTGATGCTGGCATCTGCCTGGTCATCCTGCCTGCTAACGCTGCTGCTCTTGGGGGCCAGAGCCCTGTGCACCGCCTGGTGGGTGCTGGCGAGTGCTGGGCCCTGAGGCTCCTGCGGCCTGTCTCCTTCCTCTGCAGGGTTTCAGCAGCCTAAGGCTCCGGCCCATCCGCACACTGAGCTCTGCCCTGGAGCAGCTGCGGGGCTGCAGGGTGGTCGGCGTCATCGAGAAGGTGAGTGGCCATTGTAGCGGCAGGGAAGGCGCCACTGGGCAGGTTCGGGATGGTTCTGGGCAGCCGGGTCAAGAAAAGGAGTCTCTTGGAGCCCTCAGTGGCTTTTCATGCTTTTATTAGTAGCGGTGGCCAGGTACATGGCAGGCAGGGGTGCCGGGGGGCTGGGAGGCTCCCAGCACATCTCACCCTCTCGGTTGCTTTCTACTGCTGCTGCTCTTTGGTGTGCACTGTTGGTCGGTCCTGTTGGTTCTGTCGGTCCTGGCGTCATGACGCCGCCCATTTAAGCCCGTGTCCAACTCAGGTGCGCCCACATGCGCATGCCCACCCTGGAATGCTCGCAGCACCACAGGTGTCCATCATCAAGGTGGTGGGAGGTGGAAAGACCTGATTGTTCTCTGACCCTACAGCCGTGCACACAAGACCCAGAGGGGGCTGGGAGGGGGCTGAGGCTGTAATGGGGGGAGAACAGCTTTGTCCAGTTCCCCACCCCTCGTGTGCCCCAGCACATGCCCATCAGGCCCCAGAAAGAACAGGAGCGGAAGAGGCAGACAGCCTCCCTGCAGCCGCCCGGCTCAGAAGCAGAACCTGCGCCCTCAGAGATTCAAGACAGAAGCCGCAGGAGAAGCTGTGACAGGGCAGCTCGCCAGCACACGCTGCTCTGCTAGTTTCCACTTCCCACTTCCCACAGGCCCCCGCCCCTGCACCCCAGGGAGGCGGCCAAGCTTCTCTCCCACCAAGCACAGCCAAAAACTTCCTGAGGCAAGAATGTGCTCAACTCCAGAGACGTGGCCTGCGGGGGCCCCAGGCGGACCTGTGCGTGGTCCAGGGCCTTGGCAGCTCTGCCCTTTCTCTCCTGACACCCCCACTCTCCTCTGACCCCGCGAGGGCCCCGTCCATTCATTCAGGGCGGCGGGGAGATAGGAGGCGACATCCCAACTTTTCCTGGGTCACTCATTAGAGTGGGGGATTTCAGAGGGGCAAATATTTTGGTCAAACGAGACTGAACCATTATTTCATTGCCCTCTGCCCAACCCTGACTAGTGACCAGGGCAGTCCTGTACCTCACGGCCTGTTTATCAGAATCACCTGGGCAGCTTCCGAAAACTACAGGTGCGCCGGCCCCACCCCAGACCCGCTGAGTCAGAATTTCTAGGGTTGAGCTCAGGAACCTCTCACAGCAAACTGGGGGATTGAGTGGGTCTGCAAACCCCCGGAGAAGAGAGCAGTGTGGGCTTCCCGGGGCCACCAGAAGAGGAAGCGCGTCTGGGTCCCACCCTGTGTGGCCCAGGGCAAGTACCCCCACCTCTCAGAGCTTGGGTTTCCTTATGGGGCAAAAAACCGCCCCCACAGGCTCATCTGAGAACTAAAATGAAATGATTGTTGGGAAAGGCCTGGCACATGCTAAAACAGTTGATATATGCTGGAGGGCTCGCAATGCCAGTGACAAGAACCAGTCAGGAGGCTGCAGGCTTCCCATCCCTGGCCTGGCTCCAGCTGCTTCTCCCCAGGCCCTGGAATGGGCCCCAGTCTGTCAGCCAAGGCCCAGCCAGCTTCCCTTCTGCCACACAGGCCCTTGTCTGGGTCACAGCCCAGCCATGGCCTACACGGCTGCTCCCACGGAAAGTGACCGGCACCATTTTCAAGCGGGGTCCCACCAAACCATAGGTGTCTGGAGAAAAGGGTGCTAGGTCAAACAAATTTGGGCAACAGTCATGTTGCTTTGTTTTTCTGACTGTAGGAATTTTCAAGAGCTTCTAAGGTACAAATGTACACCAAGAGGCTCAGAAAGAGAGGTCTATGACACAGAATTCTCCAAATTGGACCTCAGGACATGCATATGCAAAGCATTTTCAGAATCCACTCTCCTGGGGCCTGTGCACTTGGAAGGCACAAAATTAAAGTCTAGTCCAAGCTTTCTGTTTTGACATGGCCCTTCCGTTTTACCCTTTCGTGGCACTCGATTTACCTGCTCACCTCTCTGCAGGCATGCTGCTTCCTTTCCTGTGACTTCCAAGACAGGAACACTTTCTACTAGGCCACTGGCCCAGGGCTCTGCAGCTTGGCCTGCCCTGGCCCCATGCTGTTCCCACAGCTCTGCCCAGGCAGGTCCGGTGGAGGGCAGCCCAGGGAGGGAGCAGGGGGCTGGCTTGGAAAGCCTGGGTGCCTCCCCAAGCCCAGTGGGTAGAGCGGACCAGGCTGAGGAGGGTATCTCTTGGAACTGGAGAGATACTGGCCAGAGGGGTGCGCAGGGAACAGCGAGGTGGGTGCGCAGGGACCAGAATGCCTCAGGGAGCTGCTCTCAGGGAGCTGAGAGCCTGGGAGACGACATCCCAGATCTGCTGCAGCTCCTCCAGGAACCAGGCTCTGAGTCAGGGGTGGGGAAGAAAAAGGTCATCCAAGTCACTTCTTGTTTTTTTGGTTCAAAAATGGTTTGTTTTTTTTAAATTAGTTACCAATGTTTAAAAACTGGCAGGTTTTATATAGAAATCCAGATTTCCTGCTTCTCCTGAAAAATCAGAAAATCTGGCAATGCTGGCCCCCGCCCAATGAGGCGGCAGGGACAGAGGAAGCACGGCCCACGCTAATGGGGCATCAGTCCTGTTTGCTCCTGCCCCACCCTGCCCACTCAGCTCACGTGTCAGCCCTTGTGGGCCTGGGAGTTTGAGAACCTGCTTGAGACATTTGGACTTGTTTGCTCCATGATAGAGTCCTCCTGGGATTTTGATACTTTGGGCACTTTTTTAAAGCTTTATTTATTTATGCATATGAGAGCTGGGGTACAGCCCAGAGGTGCAGGGGGTGAGAGGAGTCACCAGAGACAGAGCAAGGAGCGGAACAGGCAGACTGACTGAAGCACACTGCTGAGGGGAGCAGCGGGTGAGGCAGGAGACGTCTGCTATGCCATGTGGGTCCCCTCCCTGGCCGGCAGCAGGGATCAAACTCGTGCTGCAGTGGCTGCAGTTTGCTTTATAGTGCGTTGCTTAACCCACTGCGCCACCATGGAGGCCCACTTTGGGCATTTTTAAAGAGAGTAGGCATTTTTAAAGAGAGTATCAATGTGTTTCTCCAAAGCTTTAACTGTCCCCATGTCTTAACTCAGTGGAGGCTCTCCCCTTCCTACAAAGGTGAGAGCAGGCCCTCAGAACTACCTGTACCTTCCCAACAGCAGATGCTCACCTGAACATAAGGCACGTTCTTATTCGCAAAGTCGTTGTATTAAACCCTTCCAGTCACCCTGTGGAATCAAGTATATGCTGAGTGGTCCCACCCAGGAGCTACTAGCCACATAAGATTATTTCAATGAAAATTAATTGAAATTAAGTATTCCATTTCTCAGTCTACCAGCCACACCTAATAGCTTCCATATTGGCCAGTGCAGATATATAATATTCCCCTTAGGTCAGAATGTTCTGTGGACAGTGCCGCATTTTAATGACTCTCTTACGGAGAATGCAGTTGAGATTCATGGGAGTGACGTGACTAATTAGCGCTCCAAACCCCATACTCTGAGCAAAAGAAGGGGATTCTTTGTGTGCTTGGTTTAATGGGGAAATGCTCCCTGCATATACTGATCAAGTTATTTCTGGCTTCCTCACCTTCATTGCTTTTTTTTTTTAACTCTAATTATGAGAGAGGCTTGCCTGGGACATGGTGGTGGGAAATCCCACTTGGCAAAGGATAGTGGGGGATTATCCTGGGTGTCAGCACTTGTGGGAAACTGTGTTCTCCTAAATGACCCCAGGGTTTTCTTCCTTTCTTTTTCAAACATTGCACAAGTTTGGTCAGGGAACGGGGCCCAGGATGGGCTGGACTCTGGCCGCTGGAGGAGCGACCTCTGGTGGCCATAAGGCGCATTGCTCCCACTTTGGAGGCAGGAAGGATCCTCCAGGAGACTCCTCCACCTTCACTTCACTGATGTTGGGGAAACAGAGGCCCTGGAGGAGAAGGCAGGACAGCCTCGTTGTGCCTCTGGTCGCAGTTAGGTTTTCAGGGGCCCAGGATCAGCCTGGGTTCAGATCCCGGCTCTGCCACTTTCAGCTGGGACCGAAGGCAACACAACCTCTGAACAGTTTCTTCATCGGGTTCATCGGGTGAAGGGGTGTGGGGATCAACTCAAATAATCCGCACCGAGTGCTCCACACAGAGAGCACTCTGCCAGCGGGGCGTCTCTGCAGCCCCCAGGGCTCCTGGGGCCACGCGGGCTCTGGCTGCTGGACTTGAGCCGTTCTGGTTAATCAGCTCCTCTGTGCCCTGTGGGAGGCGCAGCTACAAGAGCACGGCTCGGAGGGCAGGTGTGACCACTGGCACCCTCGCAGCCCATTTACCTGCCCATTTACGGCTTCAACAAAACAGCTGTGAGGAAGGTGGCCATTTGTATGTTGTTCGGTGGTTGAGAAAATCAGTTGAATTCACTTACCCAAGATCTAAACCCAGTGCCCCTGGCCCCCACCGTCCTAGGCTGCGACCGTCATCACTGACCAGCAGCCTGGCCTTGGGGCCCAGCTCCCCGCCGCACCACGGGGAGAGTCTGTCGGGCAGGCCAGTAGCCAGGGAGCCCCAAGGCTGGGCTGCTGCTCTTGCCCCCCTGACCCTCGTTTGGTCAGATCTCCCACCCCCTGCCCGACATGCCCGGCACCCCCCTCCTACGGCTGGCGTCGTCCTCTGCCCACCCCAGAGATGAGTCAAGGCCCAGTTCCAAGCAAGGCGCCAAGCCAGCAGAGCGGGCTGCTGCCTCACCAGAACCAGCAGAAGGAGGGGTGGGCTGCTCTCAGAGACGGGGGTCCGAGGATTAAGGAGAGCGTAGGGCAGGCAGGATGCCCGGCCTCCAGGAGCAGATCAAGCCTGCATGCTCCTGGGCTAGGCCGGGCCACGGGGACCTGGAGCCTGGCTTCAGGGCTTCCTAAGCAGTCAGAGGAGGTGACCTCAGAGGAAAGGACTCTGAGGTCCCTTCCAGTCGTGACAGCCTCAGATCCTGCAGACTGGACCCCACTGCCTCCACGCACAGGGGTGCAGGGGTCCACCCTCACGGAGCTCACAGCCCAGGCGAGAGAGAAATCAAATGCACAGTGATAAGACTTCCCGAGGGTGGGCCCAGAGACCACAGGGGACAGATGTGGGGTCCCAGACTGAATTGAAGGTTGGGACAGCTGCTTGGAGGAGGTGGCACCAGAGCTCGGACCTGTAGGTCTGACAAGGGCAGATGGGCAGGACAGGCCCAATGTCAGCTTGGGGGCAGGAGACATCCTCTGCACCCTGTAGCCCTCCTTGCCTGCCTGTGGGCTGAGTCGGAGGAACCTGGGGCGGGCGCTGGGCCCGGGAACTAGCATGTGCCTTGACCCGTGCCTCCTGGACCTCACAGGTGCAGCTGGTCCAGGACCCAGCGAGTGGAGGGACCTTCGTGGTGAAGGCAGGTGCCGCCTAGCCCCTGGCCTTGCTGCACTCCCCTTGGAACTGCCTCGGGATCTTGGAAATCCCCACTGGGGAACCCCCTCTCCAGAACATTTATTTGAAGCTCATGCGTCTTCCAAATCCACAAGCTGCTTGTTCTGCCCTTGAGCAAACCCCTTGCCACACACACACCGTCTCAGCCTTGGCTGGAGGGTGGAGGGGCCTGGATTCCCTGGAGAGAAGTGTCAGAGTGGGGGAGGCAGTTGGTTCTCAGGGTGACACCCACTCCTCATCCAGCTGCCCCCGAAGCCGGGCTTGGTGGTCCCCAGCAACACTAGGCTCTGCCCCTCCCCCCCAGAGCCTGTCCAGGTGCCACGTGGCAAGCCGGGAGAGGCTGACCATCATCCCTCACGGTGTCCCCTACATGACAAAGCTGCTGCGCTACTTCGTCAGCGAGGACTCCATCTTCCTGCACCTGGAGCACGTGCAAGGTGAGGGGCTGCGGGACCCCATCAGTTCCTCAGGCCTTTGGGGTGTTGTCCTGTCCTGTTTGCTTAAAATGCTGAGTCTGGGGGCCGGAGTGGCTTGCACCAGCGGCTGCAGGGGCCCAGCCTCTCTGGAGGAAGCTGGCAGGATCAGGCCATGGCAGCCTCTGTGTGCTGCAGGACACGCTGGAGGATGTTCGCGTCCTGGGCGGGCCGGGCGCATGGTGTGCGTGTCCCCATCTCCCCTTCCCTTTAGTCTGGGCTCTCTGTTTCTTGTCTGGCCCATCCTTAGGGGTGGCCCCACGGATGGTGGAGGCTGCCTCTGTAGGGACAGGAACTGGGTCACGTAGCAGATATGGTCGCCTCGTGGAGGGACGATTACTTCCATGAGGCACACATTCTTGGGTGGTGACATGAGTCATCTTGAGTCCCTGCTGGCCTCCTTCGATTTTACTTACGTGGGCTCATTATACTGTTCTCCCATAATGTGCGGATCATCTGTTGGACAATTCACTCCCTAAGCCAAGGGCATCCGTGATAAGTCACAGCTCTTTAGGGGTTAGGCAGCTGTTTTGTGCCAGGCTATGAGGAGAGAGCTGAGAGGTGTTCTAGGCTGAAAGGGCCTGGAAGGCAGGAGCCATCCCAGGCCAGGGAGGTGGAGCAGGCCTGGGGCCTGGTGCCCACACTCTTCTTCTCCCATCCCCATTCCGGCCGCCCCTCCGCACGGCGCAGGAGGCACTCTCTGGTCCCACCTGCTCTCCCAGGCACGCCCCCAGCAGTGTGGCCCGAGGCCTGGCACCAGCCTGGAGAGGATGAAGGCTCAGCTCAACTCCCGCCTCAGCCTCCCGACGCCAGCACGGCTTCCCCCAAGCCATACCTGCCTGCAGGACAGAAGGCCCCTGGGGCCCCCTCGGACTTCTTGGGAGGCCCCATCTCAGAGAGGAGCTGAAGGTGAACCCTCAGCAAGGACCAGCACTTCCTGCTGCTCAGACCCTCCAAAAGCCCCAAGTGGCCGCCTGCACCCGCCAGGCAGGCGGGGACCTGACCAGAACTTGGACATAGCAGCCCCTTGGGGCCTCTCTTGGGTTCGAGAGGGGGCTGGCCGGGTGCTGGGGAGCTGTGGCCAAGGCAGAGGTCAGAGCCGCCCCTTGTCAGACGGAGCCAGTCTGAGGTCTGGTGGGGGCGCCTGGAGCGTGAGAGAAGAGCAGGCGAGGCAGTGGGCAGCCGAGATGCTGGTGGCACTGGAGGCGCTGCACCAGCAGGGGGTGCTGTGCCGGGACCTCAATCCCCAGAACCTGCTCCTGGACCAGGCAGGTAGGTTTGTATCCGGTAGGGGCGAAGGCCACTCCCACTCACCCCGCCCCTCAAATGGGAGGCTCCTACTGTCACTAGGAACAGCTCCCCAAAGTCAAGGGAACTGGGGGGGGGGGAGGGGGGCGGGGCTCCTCCATTCCTCTGGCACTTCCCACCCTCTGGTGCAGGGGTCTGACTATTCAAGCCTGACCCGGGAAATCAGCCCCTGCCCCCCAGGGCGGCGAGGGGAGCAGCGCCTGCGAATCCCGAATCCAGGTCGTCTCTGAGCTGCAGGCCTGTGACCGAGGAGAGGGGGCGGCCCTGGAGCCCCCCCCCCAGCCAGAGCACAGTGATGACTAACTGGAATGTTTTGACCCTTCTCCCTCCCTGCACACACCGACAAGGTCACATCCGGCTCACGTATTTTGGCCAGTGGTCGGAGGTGGAGCCCCAGTGCTGCAGGGAGGCTTTGGACAACCTCTACTGTGCCCCAGGTAAGGAGAAAGAGGGGGGCAGGGAGGCCTAGGGTGCCTTTGTGGGGTGGGGCGGGGCTTGAGGACGACAGCGGGCCTGGGTCAGCAGGGTGGGTGGTGCCTGTCTGCGAGGCTGGCTGGGCTGGCTGGCGTGTGTGCTCTTACTCCTACAGAGGTGGGTGGCATTTCTGAGCCGACCGAAGCCTGCGATTGGTGGAGCTTTGGGTCTCTGCTGTACGAGCTGCTGACGGGGACGGTGAGTAGCTGCGCAGGATGTGGGACCCTGGTGCCTGTCGCTGAGCTGGGTTTAGTCCAGCAGCTGGTGTCGGGCTCAGGCTGCCTGGTTCTCCAAGAACTGGTCACTGGGCCGATGTCCAGCCAGCGCACTCCCACCTCCACCCCGCCGCCCCCACAGGCCCTGAGAGACAGGGGAAGCCCCTCCCGCTCAGGCCCTGGACACAGCTAGCCACCCTGCCACCCTTGCGTCCAGCGAGGGAGACCGCTTGTGAGAGTTGAACTACGATGGTCAGAGGGATTCTGGAAAAGACTCCTAGAACTGGGCTAGGTTTGAGAGTAGAATTTGACTCTGTCCTTCCCTGGAAGGCCACCAGATTGTGCCCCCACTGTTCACTCCCCCACCCTTCTGGAGTATAACCCCAGACTGGCTAGAGAAGCTGAGAGGGCCTCCTTCACCACGCTAGCCACTGCCTTTCCAGCCTGGGTCAGCCAAGAGCTCAAAGTCCCCCCCTGCAAACACCCTTGCCTAGGGTGGTAGCCTCTGCCCTGTCCTCCCCGACGAGCTCAGCACTGCACCTGGACTGGTCAGGTCAGGGCAGGGGAGAAGTCAAACCGCCTCTGAGCAGGAAATGGCTGGAGTGGATGCAGCCTGACCGAGGTGAAATCTTACCATTCCATCCTGACTTCCTCCGGCTGCTGTGCCACAGCCCAGCGCTTCTGAGAGGACTGGCTGCAAATACCCCCAAAGAACAGATCTCTCTTCAGCATCCCACCTCCATGCTAGCCCAGGCCTGGCCTCCCTCCTGGTTGCTCCTTGCAGCCCACCCCGACCTCCAGAGACCTCTCTGTTCTCCCAGCTACACCCTCCGGGACTGCAGACAGGTCCTGGCTTCTTCACGTGCCACAGCCCTGCCTGGGCCCCGCCCCGCCGTGGACTCTGTCCTGTGACAGCCCAGGGAGAATCTTCTTCTGAAAGTTCTCATAATGTTCTTGATAAGTGCTGCTCTGACTGCAACCCAAGATCGATGTGTCCGGCAGGCTTAGGGCAGAGGGACCTGGGTTCAAACCCTGAACTCAGCAGGTTCCTTTCCCCCTCAGAGGGAATGGTAAAATGGGGGATGCTAAGATATACTTTGTGGGTCGCTGGGAAAAATACAGATAACGCATGTCAGGCATCTTCCATATGTGGCAGACAGTAGGTCCAGAGCAAAAGGGAACACCGCTACCCCCCACGCGACAGGGCTGCCACTGGAATTTCCTGGGGTTGCCTCCTCAGAGGCCCTTCCTGTGTCTCCACAGGCACTATCACAGAGCCACCCCTCAGGATTCCAGTCCCATACCCAGCTTCAGCTGCCTGAGTGGCTCAGTCGCCCAGCGGCCTCCCTGCTGACTGAGGTGAGGTGCAGCCAGCGTAAGGGAGGCGGCTTCCGCAGGGTGGTGGTTGGGAGGGCAGAACCTGTGTGGGAACAAACCTTGCTGAGTGCTAGCTGTCTGGTGTAGATGCAGTTCTACATGTCTGCCAAACCACTAGTGTCCCCCAGGGTGAACCTGGGGATTCTGTGGGCCAGACTGGCAATCACCACAGGGCCAGGCCATGGTGATTAGAATCCTTGGAGGCCAGTGCTGGGCTGGCCTCTGCATTGCTGTCTCAGCACTGGGGCTGGGCAGGACTGTGAGTGCTGACTGGGCCTTTCCCTGCAGCTGCTGCAGTTTGATCCCACCCGGCGCCTGGGCACTGGAGGAGGTGGCGTCGACAAACTCAAGTCACATCCTTTTTTCAGTACTGTCCAGTGGAACAAACTGGTGGGGTAAGAGGGGAGCGGGCAATGGATGCAGCTGGACTGGTCTGGATCTCCTCTCTTCTCTGTGCCCACCACCCAGACCTGGTCCTTCTCACCGGTGGTCCATGGGCAAAGAATTCAGGACAGCTGCCTTTCCTTCTTGGCCCCTCCCTTGGACCTCAGAAGCAACCACAGCTACGGGCCAAGACAATCCCTTAGCCTGCTCCTTGAAGTCCTTTCTGGTCACTGCTGAGGGAGAGGGACACTTTGCTAGGCAGCTAGGATCCCTCCACCCTCCTCTCCTCAGCCAGTGCATACCTGTTGAACACACGCGCTGTGCCCTGAACACAGACCCCCCAGGCTGACAGGTGCTTTCTGTCGCGTTAGCTCTGAACTACTGGCCAGCTGCTGAGACAAGCGCAAGGCTTTGTGACTCACTGCCTGCCCAGCTGTGACCACTTGGGACACTTTTGGACACCAGGGCTGCCCTGGCTTCTTCTACCAGAAGCCACCAGAAGCAGGGATTAGGGAGCCTGGGGAAGCAGGAAGTCTGTAGGGGCACGGGCTGTGGTAGGGGATAGGAGCCACTCTCCCCTTCTGTCCAGACTTCATAAAGCAGAAGGGAGAGGAGGGAAACAAGGGTGAGGAGGAAGGGAAGACCTTTCCTTCTTCGCAGCTCTGCTCCCAGCTGACCCACAGGAAAGGGAACGGGTAGTCTGCCCCACCACTGAGAAGAGACCTTATAGCCTGGAGCCACCAAGACAAGTTGTACCCACTAGGATTCCTTCTTGGATATTCATCCTGTTTGCCATTTTGCATTTTAGTCCTGAGGGTCCACTCAATTCACTGCCCGCTGTGACCTCATTCCCTTTGGAAATGAGAAGCCACAGTATATAGGAAGTGGCTGCCCAAGCTTTTCACCAGAAGCAAGAGGTTTCTGGCGTCTGGGGTTAGTAGTTATTCCAAACATAATCCCCTCTCCAGGTTTGGGGACCCCTTTATTACTCTCAGGACTTACCCTGTCACTCACCTAAAAGATTTCACCAGACGGTCCCAGCTCCTTCCCACCGCTTTGTCAACTACCACCAGGTGGCGCCTCTGACACTGTGCTTTAGTCTGGTTGTGAAGGCCCAAACTCTTAACTGGCACAAAGGACAAGGGGAAGGGCAGCCTGGGAATGGCCCTGGCTTGCTCTGGAGCTTGCCAGCACCACCCCACCCTACCCCTTGTATCCCCCAATAAACCCCGCTGTTGCCTATCCTGTTCAAGCCTCATGAATGCAATGACAGAGCCCTAGGGGGAGACTGGGAGGGTCCCCAGAGAAGCTCCACCAGACCAGAGAATGAAGTGCGCTAGAAGGCAGGGCTCGTAGTGAACCTGTCAGCCTGTGCCCTGCAGATCAGCTCTGAGCCCGAGAGCTGGTGCTGGCAATGTTGGGAGCACTGGCTGTGTGGGACGTTTTACAAGAGGGTTTTCGGGTGGGAATACTAGTTTAATCCTGACTCCTTTACGTGGGTGACTACTCCTGGGTCCCTGAAATTCAAAGGGGTTAGTAATGGAACTGGTCATAACCTGGCAGAGCCAGTGTTCACTTGCAACCCTAAGTCAGGCCAGATCACATCCAACTACCGCTGCAGGAAGCAGTTGCTTCCGAAACTTCTGGACCTTGTCTGTGCAATCAACATCGCGCGCTGGCACTTGACTAGAATTTGAGTCTTGAATCCTGCCATCGGTCTTTTTGGTAAGATGGGGCAAAAACCTCTGTAGGTTTACTAACGAAACTGAAGTGTCTAGCGCCAGTCTTTGTACCTAGTAACTGAGTAACTTTTTTTCATTGAACCCAATTGTTTCTTCTACCTACTAACTTTAGTCCTGGCCACTGGAGTCACTTCCTTCTGTGACCACCTTCAGAGAAGGCATCATGCTAGCAAGACGGGGCTGTCTAAGCCTTGACACTGCCATGCCCATCACCTGTAGCTAACCGAGGTCAGCTACAGACCTGTTCCTGGGCCATCTACCCTGATGTCTGTGCTGACAGGGAAAAACTGTAGTAGTAAAGCCCCACCTCGCCCCAATCCATCCAGGAATAGCACAAACCTCCCACAAAAATGCAATTATCTGGGCATTTTGAAGGGGCTTCAAAAAGGTAGGAGCCAATTTCTCTTCAAGAGTAAGGCTTGCTGGCTCAAGGGGCTAAGTGGAAAAAAGCTGGGGCGCTTTCCCAACTGGAAAATTAAGAGTCCTATTTTCTGTCAAATAGTATTAACTTCTGTCGAAGTCTGGGGCAGCATGCACAAGGAGCCCTAAGTGGCTTTCAAGACTAACCACAATCAGGTGCTGGAGATGTGCACAACCTCAGTAACCAAAAGGACTGCAGAAGCAGAAACCCAGTTTGAGAATATTTGCCCTTTAATTTGCATTTAAAATCAGTTTCTTTAAATATTTGAGTTACGAGTTCTGAACAGTGAAGACAGAGTAGATGCTGCAGGCACTCAGTATTGGCTCCCACCCCTTTCCCCCACCCCACCCCCAGGCCTTGCTTCTTCGTTCAAGATACAAAGGGGCACTCTGCATGAAGGCTCCTGTGCAAGTGTCAGCAGCCTCAGGCCTGTATGTAGCTGGACACAAGGTGCCGCCCAGTGGCTTCCAGCAGATGTCCGTTCAACCACGCTCCAAGGGATTCCAATGATGGTGCCCAGATAGGTCAGCCCTTTCGCCAGTGTACTAACATCCTGGGGCTGGTTTCCAGCACAGTCCATCCTCTCCCAGATCTGTGTGCCGCAGAGGAAGAGCTAAGGTCACTCCCTGAGGACCACGATGCAGGAAGGAACAGAACTGCCTCTTCAGTCCACGTGCTTATACCGACAGAATGTAAAAAGCTCAAGTCGGTCTGAGTCAGTCCACAGGGAGCTTCCCTCACCCCAATCTCTACCAGGACCAGGTTCAAGCCCCTCGCTGTGACCATGCTGTCCTGCTGCCACAATGTGCTAATAAAATCTGCTCTAAATGAGAACGGTGAGCCAGAATGGTTGCTAGCGGCCTGGAAACTATGCGTGACTGCGTCTGTGGTCTTCCTGGTGAGAGCTGTGTGTGGTAGAGCAGAAGGGCAGGCTGGGTTCTGGTCTGGTCTTGCTCACAATGTACAACCTCGGGTAACGGGTAATCTGCCTCTCTTCCCTCAACATGGCCTACCCTGCTCCCACCCAGGTCCCCTGGCCTGTGCTCCCTGGAAGAGGTAGAAGAGGCATGTTGAAGTCAGTGACAGCTAGGAATGAAGGTGCCATTGAAGCAGCAAAGCACCTCTTAGCCTGTGGTCAATACCTCCACACAAGTGGAATCAAGTGAGCACGTGCATGGCCAGGACGAGGCTACTCTAGCTTGGGAGCACGGCACCCTCCGAGACGTCTCTGGAGAAGACTTTCAAAGATAGAAACTTAATCACGTGGTCCCTGATGGTTTCCCTATAGTATACTGGCACAGGGGAGAAGCAAAATCATTTCTGTAGAGGGAGGGCTGATGGAATAAAGGCAGGAATTATTAATGAGCATCCATTAAGGCTCTCTCGCTCTCTCCCTGAAGACTAAGGAAGAAAGATATCGAGTGTAAGAAGGGTGCAGAGAGGAAGAGAGCCTGGCAGGAACACGAAGAAAAGACCTGCAACTGCTGGTTACGTAGTGCCCTGGCTTCCTCGCTTGATGCCAACAGCATGTGTCTGTCTATCACCAGGCTAACCCGGGACCCGTGAGGGGGCAGGGAGAAGACTGGTTTTCAGTTCCTGCATGGTCAGTGTGTAGGGCATGTGGTTCCTCCTAAAGGTCCAACAGGAGGACTCTGGGATCCTCTACCGCTGCCTTGATTTTGCGGAGGAAAGTCACAGCCTCTCTGCCGTCAATCAGCCGATGATCATAGGTCAGAGCCACGTACATCATGGGCCGCACCTCCACCTACAGAAAGGGAAGGTTGACAGGTTTGTCTGTAGCAGGGCAGAGAATTCCCGCTGAGGGGACATGAGAAAGCAGAGCCCAAGTTCCCAGTTCCAGAGCCTTTCCTAATGATGTTGCTTCTGGATACTTTCAACATATTCAAAGACCAAGCCTTACCCTTTAGGGAAAAGTACCTCCAGCCAGAAACAAAAGCTCCACTAAGAAAACAAGAGTCTCCTCACAGTTGTGTGGTTTAACATGTTCTATTCTCCTATTCATCTGTTGTTTACCAGGAGGGTTTCCCTTCAGTCTGGTGGCCCACAGCTTTTTTTAGCATTACAATTTTTTAAAAGTTCTTTTAACTTGGTATCCACAAATTCTCTCAAGTTGGATGCAAGTTGGGTATGTGAGGATTTTTTCGAGAGAAGATTTATCTAGGACTTTCAGATTCACAAAGAAGTGACCCAAAAATGTTCTAAACACAACCTCTTCTAAAGGCGAACTCTAGCCCTTCTGACCTCATTTCCTGCATGCCCAAAGAGCCGCCACACCTCATCAGACAACCCAGCTGCAGAGCCAGCTCCGTACTGTCCTTTCTGGAGACGAGGACCATGGCACCAACTGCACTCCCACTTCCCACAGCACCTAGAGCTTGCTGACTGGTATGAAGGAGCGAGCCTCCTTCCAAGCTTTCATGCCCATTGAAATCGTCTGTGGGTTTTGCTTCAACAGGTCTGGGATGGGAGTCCAAGAATCTAACAAGTTCCCAGATGATGCCAATGATTCTGAACCACACACCAATCTGAGAAGTGCCTTAGCTATTAGTTTAGAAATAGGAGATGAAACTTACATCCGACATTGCAGTAAATCTTGTGTAATTAGCATTCAGATTCCCTCTTTTTTCATCATCTAGCTGCTAGGACAACGGAGTGATGGTTCCTACCTTGCCTCCCACAGCCACTGGCCTGTCAAAGATGCCATGCATGCCCAAGATGGCAGACTGAGGGGGATTGATGATGGGTGTTCCAAAGAGTGAGCCAAAAACACCTCCGTTGCTAATGGTGAAAGTACCACCATCCATATCTTCAATGGCAAGTTCATTCTTTCGGGCCTAAAAACAAAAGATTTCATAATTGACTATAAGGCTAACCCAGCTTTCTTTTTTTAAAAAAAACATTTATTTAGTAGAAGAACTAGGGTGTAAGCCACAGGTATAGAGGGTGTGTGTGTGTTCACCAGAGACAGAGCGGGGAGCAGAGCAAGCAGATCTACTGAAACACACTGCTGAGGGGAGCAGTGGGTGAGACACGAGAGGTCTGCTGCGCCATGCGGGTCAGCTCCTTGCTGGATTTCGAACTCAGGCCATTGTGGTGATAGCTCTGAGACTGAAACCCTGGGCTACCAAGGAGGCCCTCCAACCCAGCTTTCTAAACCCCAAGGCTCGTATCTGATCAATAATCCAAGTTCAAGTTTCAACACAGACGTTGTTCAGAAGATAAGTGATATGTGACTACTGCTCCACCAGGCAAAAAGGTTGATGCACAGAGTCAAGACTTCAAGAGCCTTATCTTTCCCAGCAGGTCTCACCTGATGAGACCTTCAGTCGGGAGAGCATGCTATGCCCCACCAGATGTCTTCGGCTCTTGTGGGTGTGAGCCTTCTTAGGGGCTCTGCACTCCCTACAGAACAAAGGGAGGCTCCAGCTCCCTGAGCGCACCTGCCATGCTCCCTCCCCAACCTGCCCAGCAACTCTGATGTGCTGCTTCCTACTTTACCTTCTCTCCAAGCTCACTAATGGTTCTCTCAATATCTGCGTAATTCATAACTTCCACATTCCTGATGACAGGAACCACCAGACCCTGAGGAGAGTCAAACACTGTTTACAATTGCAAAATAATAGTCCCCTTTAAAGTTAGAGCTCCCTTAATTCAAGCCAGTGGTGTGTCCTCCCCCAAAGTCTAAAACATTTAGGTCTGACATCAAGATAAAAATATGTGGTCAAAAACAGGTCACCCTTTTACTGACTCCCTTCAAAACAGGCAGAATTATAAGCACCCCACCTCCTGCCTCAACGTACCCTCGGGGTGGCCACTGCAACACTGATGTCAATATAATCCCTGTACACCACTTCTTTGGTTGCGTCGTCAATCACTGCGAGAGAGAAAACATGTTACACACAAGTTTCCAAGCCTAGGCTACTGAGGTATTATTTGTATTAACAGAGTAAAGCGTTGCAGTGTGGACTAACCAACCACCAAGACGACCACTGTAATAAAGAGGCAGCTGGGATGCCTCTTACCCCACAACTTAGTGTCTCCGAGAGCCCTGACGGTGTCTGAGCAGGAGTAGCCATTTCTTGGGCAGCACACAGAAGGACTCAGGACACCAGCTCACTTAAGGTAGGTATGGACTAAGTTCTTATTAACTAGTCCTACTCAAACTGTCCCTCAGCTAAAAGCAAGGTTTAAAAAGGGCTCCTAACAAGTAAATTCACAAAAAAAGTGGGGGTACTGTCCATTCTTGAGATAGGGAAATCCTTTTTTGAAAAGACTCAGGAGGAGGCAGGGTGGTCTGTCTAGTTAACGTGCTAGTTTTGTGATAGTAAGCGAGTAGATGAAAACTCAGGTCTAGTGCTCATGAGAGACTACAGGCTTGGGGATCTTTTCCACAGAAGTTAATGTTGTACTGTTAGATGAGGCACCCAGATAAAGCACAGGAAGTAAGAAAGGCTGAGAGAACTCTGAAAAATGCCTGCATGGACAGGCAGGAGAAGAAAGGGGACCATGGACGAGATGGAGTTAGTTAGGAAGCATGAAAAGAACTGAAGAAACAAAGAGCTCTACATTTGGGCAAAGACTCCTACTCCTCTTTGTCATCTAGAATATATCACTCTACACCTGGAACTAGGGCTGCTATTTCTAGATTCTGAGAGACCCTGGCACTGCTGAGGATTGCACTAGAGTCACTATCTCCTCTACAATCTTCCAGGGAACAGAGACGTGTTCAATAGGAAAGAGAACTACTTATTAGGTCAACATTTCAATGATATAGGTAAATAGAAAAATGAGCACCAAGTTCATGAACAGGGACCAAGCCCAAGGCCTCCCAATAGAAGCCCATCAAGCAGAAATCAAAGGTCACCCTGGAGCAACGCCAAGGGTGGAAGTCAGGCCCCAAGATAACAGGGCCCATGAGAGGGCGGGTGCTAGGGAATGTGTGCTTCCACCTGACCTGAGAAGCCTGAGAGCGGGGCTGGCTCACAACTGTCTATTGCCATGGCTGCGGCCAAGCTATACGTTAGGAAGAAACTGTTCTGTACAGATAGTGGGGGGATAGTGGGAGACAAAATAATCAAGATGCCAATTTAGAATGGCAAGTCAAGAAGTTCTGGGAACTTTACAAGCAGGAAATGTTGATCCCCACTTTTGTATCTGAGTGTGGGAATAGGTCTCTGTTCCTACATATACCTCCCAGAACAAACCTCTGCGATTCTGGCCATCGTGAACTCACCTGCGTTTACAACAGGTTGCTCCTGCAAGGCATATGCTGAGGCCTTCACAAATGCTGACATGAAGCCTAATTTGAGGTTATGTTTCTTCAGAAAACCATCTTTGTGCCGAGCCCTCATCTCCTGTATGTTACTGCAGAAACACATTACAAAACAAACTGACTACAAATGAATCCTGTTTTGACTTTCACACTGACTTCTAGCCCCATGTACACAATTGCGTAAGCTTTTCCCCTTTACTCTGAACCATCTACCTAAGTTCAAATTTTGAAATAGTCCACTAGAGGTCAACACAATAACCTTGTTCCTTTACAAAACATGGATAGAAAGGAATCAAGTTCAATCTGTCTTTAAGGTCAACTGAGCCCTTTACAGGGAGGGCTCCTTAGTGTTCCAGAAGTCACAGATTTTAGCAGCAGATAATTCAAACCAGATCACATGGCATACCAACATCCTTCCCCTGGATGAGGAAATTGTTTCTAAACCTAAAAAAAACCTAAGCCACCCACCCTGGAAAAATTTTCTTAAAGCATAAACAAAGTCCACAAAATAAGGCAATATTCTTTTTATTTCTTGTTAGAATTCTCTTCAAAGAGATAAACACAACACCAAATCTGATTATGACATTCCTGTCTCCTAGTTAATGAACCAAAGATCCCCCTCAGGTGTATGGCTCCATGTCAGCAAAAGCAGTCAGGACTACAGCGAGACTGCGAGAACCCAGCATTCTTTCAGGCACATGGCAAAGTCTTCATCTTCCCAGTCAGCTGTTCCCTCTGCTTGTGCCTTCACAAGGGTAACGAATACCCACCACATGTGAGGGTCACTGCTTTAAGACACCGTTCCTGCCCTTAAGATGAGTTTAATGACATGGTTTCACTGGTGCTTAGAAAAGTGACGATGTGTAGAACTAAGCCTCTGAAGTACAAGCAACAGGACCTCTGAGAAGCCTCTGCAATGTGAATGGAGTTTGTTCCTTTGAAGCTAGTTTTCCACATGCATACCACATACACGCTACTGAGTTACTGGGAAATGGCTTCCCCAGCATTTTATTCTAGAAACCCCAGTATTTATGAGACTACAGTTTTGTGATGGAAATCACATTTAATTTTATCTCAGGCCCAAATGCTCATTCCTCCCTCTCTATAATGGCCTAATTCAACATTAGCATGAAAGATAAGATGGTGTAACTTTAACTCCCTCCTTTAGACCTTTTGTTTTTGAAAAAAAAGAAGTTTTCCTAAGGGGACTGACTGGGTTTAAAATGTTTGTTTTCCTGAGTCTAACCTTATTTAGTACTAGGATTACCACTCTAAAGACATTACTGGTTCCCAAGACACAAGAGCTGCAGAAGAGGGAAAGAAAAGTGATAAATATCTCTGCTCTCAAACCTGCCCAAATGCTATTGTCTGGTCATTAAGTAGTTTCTATTTCAGAGCTCTGCCCTTGGAGGGTGAGGCTGGGACAACAGGGGAGAGAAGGTGGTCTCAGAAAGGTCCCTTATGGTTTAGCTGATCGGCACAAGACCCAAAGGGCACTCAATCTAAACCAGATTACCAAGTACAGAGACCCAGGCCACTGTTAAATGACACCTTGATTAGCTGCTGAAAGGAGATCCAGCTGCTGCACTTACCATCCAATCAAAGCTGTTGGGCCAACTACATTTTTCAAGGCCACAAATATTTACATGTTTTGTCTTAAGAAATTGGGTAGAATTTCTATGTCCAATTCAATTTGTGTACAATTTGGTCCTAATGCACTGAAACATAAGCTGCAGCCTTTGTGACTCATTAGTCAAGGTCCTTCCTTACATCCTATGGAGAGGACAGAAACCTTTGACTTAAATGACATCAGTCTTTTTCAGCAAGCTTCACAACAGAATGGATGGCATCCAGTGAACTAGACCACAGAGCGTTACTCCTGAATAATGCCACGCAGCACTACCAGTAAACTGCTCCCTTCTCTCTACTTTTCAGACAACTTCCCAAAGGGAAACATTTCCCTAATGAAAAGTAAATTAGCAGATTAAACACTTAGGACAAAGACGAGACAATCTGAAGATATAATGACTTACTTCCTGAATTAAATATAAACATTAACCCCAGAATTCAAAACATTCTGAAAATATAATCCAACTTTACTATTCTTCCCTATACATATTCCTTACAGTGATGTTTCTCAAATGCATCTTGTACTTTCCTATCTGTTTTAGGTTCATATTGCTAATGTTGTTTGAAAAGATCTTTCTCTAAAATACTACCTGTGTCAAAATGCTAGTGGTTATTTATTTAATATCTATTAAAAATCTTCTTACTCCAGGTAACCTTTCCTGATCCTGCCTTCCCTACCTCTGTACCCCACCTCAAAAATAAATGATCTCATTCTCTTCTCCATGTCATACTCTTGTTTTTCTAGATTTTACTTTGTGTCTATTCGAACCATATGGGAGTGTCAGGATTCTCTTTCACTCATCTTTGTGTCCCCATCAAATACAGTATCTTCAAATATGTGTATCTTGTATGCTGCATTCACAAAAAGAATTTGTTAAATTTAACTAAAATCTCTTCTCTACAGTGCAGATACCTGTAAACTTCAAAATCTTGAAGAAAATACGTGCGTCAACAATAAGCTCACTACAGAAGTAGGTATACTGAATTAGCCTCTTTAAACATTCTGAGGTTTTTATTTAAAAACACAACTTGCTTTCCCTTCCCATCAAAGCTAGGGAAGGTTAAAGTTATGACAAGCCTTTTCACCTACCTAATTCTGAGTCACTCAGGAACAAGCATAAGCAGCAGTAACGGTGAGAAAGCAGCAGGGCACGGTTACCAGGCTCTGGCTCTGGACACGCTGCCAAGTGGCTCTCCATCCCAAGAGGGAAGCCCAGCCTTATTGGCCTGGTTGCCCTACCTCTACTTGGCAACTCAGCGTTAGTCATCAGAATTTAAGATTATCATCAGCCTTGTTTATCAGAAATTTACAAAACTCAGACTACAAGACTAAGTTTTTAAGTTGCAGAGGAGGCAGGCACAGTATTAGAAAAGTCACTCAGACAATGAAACCAGTGGACCACTCTGTAGAAGTCAGCAAGCAGTGCAAAGACAGAACTCTTCTCTGCCAAATGAGTTAAGCAATCAGAACTACTAGGGAGGAACCTGGGCAAGTGTTCTCCAAGGAAAAGGTCCTGGGGAATAAGAGGACTAGAGCTCTCACCTCATGTCAATCTCATTGAAAGTAGTCAGCATTGCACACGTGTTCTGGGCCTCTTTCAGACGCTGAGCAATGCGCTGCCGCATCCTGTTCATTTTCTCCTAAAAGTGGAAGTGCGACAAGTCATGACAATCTGGTCTCTTTGGATCAACACTTCCCATTTAGTCAGAAGGAGCACTCAGCTTACCAGGAGTGGAAGGTCAAGGGCTACAGTATGTAAGTACAAGAGCTCCAGACTTCCTCTTCCTTATGGTGGCCTTGCCCCTTTGAGCAAGAACGAGGAAAAAGACTAAAGCTACTACACCTCAAATGTGTGTGAAGTCTGACCAAGAATTGAGGCCCTGAAAATGGTCTGATTTAAAAACCAAATGGTCTGATTAAAAAAGAAGAATGTGGTATCTGGCTAGCAAGCCCAAGAATCATCACAAAAAGGGCAATTGCTGGTGATAAAGTCTGGCATGAGAACAGCTACTTGTGGAATGGAAACTCACAAGCAACAAACCGTTGAGGCTATAGCATTTTTTGGAGCTATTCTCAGGCAGAGGAACCCACACTCTTGACCATACTTCCTTGAGGTTTTCTGTCTGTCCCTAACAGCTACTACTAGTGGGTAGCCCTCAGCTAAATATCCCGGAAGTATGGGACTAGAACTCACTAAACCACCTCTCTGAAGTGTGTGTTCTTATGGGAATGAGGGGGTGTGTTACTAAGTTACCATCCCCTGCAAATGAGGCACTACAGTGGTGGCATAGTATAGTGGAAAAACCACTGGACAAATGTGCAGAAGCCCTCAAGGTGTAGTCATATCCTTTGACAGCTACATGACTGTGAACAAATCACTTCTTTGATGCAACTTCCTTCTCAAGGCCATGGGAATAAGTCACCAGTAGGTAGGAACTACCAAACCTATAGTCTATGAGTCTTAACAGTGGTGGCCCCTCTGCCCTTCCTGGAAGTGATCTTCAAAGGCTTACCCGATGTTCTGAACGCAGACCTTTGCCAACTCCCGGTTCAGCTACTAGAGAGGCAGCAGTGGGTTTTACTGCAGACACTGAAAATGAAGAGATAAAGTACAGATGTACCCGTGAGAGAAACAATAAATGTTTTGAGTACCTGCAGTGCTTTCTCACTAAACTGCCACTTCATCAAGATATTTTGAGGCGTATTAGTACGACTCCTAGTTTAAAAATGAGCAATCTGCTAGGACAAGTTACTAGGCTTAAGTAGCACAGCTGTAAACAGAAAGTCTGGATGCAAACTCAGGTTTCTGATACAAAGTCTAGAGTTCTCTCTACTAAACAACCAACGAAGCCTATTCAGAGATATGATTAGTCTCAGACTTTGCCCTATGAGGGAATATGACATTAGGTGAGATGCTGTTCTCCCACATAAAGACATGTGGGAGGTAGAGGCTTACCCGGTTTGCTAGCAGGGGGTTGTGAGGGCGAGGGCACCGGTGGCATTTGAGTGGGTATGGATACTGCAGGAGGTGGAGGAACTGCTGATGCCACAGGTTCTGGTTTTGGGGGTGCAGCAGCAGGTGCTTCAGCTGGCTTAGCCTTAGCAGGAGCAGCTAAAAAACCAAGAAAAACAGATTCCATTTACACTGTCTGGAAGGGAAAGCAACCAAATCAGGATATAACAGCAAAAGCTCTATTATCTCCAATCAAAACAAATGCTTACCAGTTTTTCACTATCTATGCATGGCACCATAAGAGACATATAATAACATAAGGCTATTATTCTACTATTCCCCAGGGCCCCCAGAGGTCCTATAAGTGATTTAATTTAGCTGCCTTGCTGAGTTCACAAACATCTATTAGTCATTAAATTCAGCAAGTACTTTCAAATTACCTATTAGACCCATGAAAATGTAAACTCTGAGTAGAGGAAGCCCAGGCAGTTTAAGATGTTCGTTTTTTACATAAAGTTAACATTTCTAATTATGGTAATATCAATAGTCTCATCTACTCTTAAGTATTAAAGCAAAAAAATTTAAATAATCAAGCACTCATTCAGATTTAAGAGTTCAAATTACTCATGTAGGATAACTCATAAACCAATGAGATGGTCAAGTAAATACATAATTTAAAAATAGATGTCTGATTTTACCCATCTGAACATCAGATCTAGTTTTATGTTTAAATTAGATGAACACTTTTAAGGAATATATCAGACAATGGAATTCTCCCACTGAAGAACTGATCTTTTTCCCTGTCTTCTACTGAATAGTCTTTCTATTCTGGGTTTTTGGTCTTGTCCTGCTCAGTCTCAGTGATGCAATCCACCACCTCAATTATTTTAACAATGACCAAATTCATGTCCCTATTTTTCCTTTCTTCCCAAGAGAAATAACAACCCACCCTAGGAATGTTCTGAGAGATAAGATGTGAAAAAAACTAGACTAAATTCCCTGTAACAGACACCATGAAATATACTGCATCTTCTTATTTTAGAACAATGGCAGAGTCTGGGCTGGGTATCAGAATGACTTGGAGAACTTTAAAAACAAATTTTTTTTGACAGATTGATTCTGATGTTAGAACTGGGGAGGAAAAAAGTCACCATCTAGAAACTTCTTCCATTTCTATTAGAGTTTTAAGAAATAAACTAGCATATTGAGCCTCCCTGATGGTGCAAGGGGTTAAGTCGCAGCACTGTGAAGCTACTGGCAGCCACTGCGACACGAGTGCGATACCCAGCAGGGAGGTGACCCACATGGTACAGCAGACTTCTCCTGTCTCACCCGCTGCTCCCCTCAGCAGTGTATTTCAGTCACTCCGCCTGTTCTGTTCCTCACTGTCTCTGGTGAATCCTCCCACCCCCCGCACCTCTGGCCTGTACCCCAGTTCTTATATGCATAAGTAAATAAATCTTGAAAAAGGTCCAATATAAGAAACATACATTGAAAGAATAGAGTCTTAAAAGGTTAATATTCTTTACTTATACAACTTGACATTTAATATCCACACTGTATAAATGTCACCCCATCTCATATTCTCTTAACTAAGGGCAGCTAGTATGCCAAACAGTCTTTGAGATATCAAGGAATTAGCACATTGTGCTCAGCCCCAATTCTGAAACACTGGAGACCTTGACAACCAGGAGAACTTCTTTACCGCCAGTTTTCCTGAGTGTGAAAAGAGGAGTGCCTCCTTCTACTTTTCCTCCATCAGGTACCAACAGAGCCTCAATCACACCATTTGCAGGTGATGGCACCTGCACAGATGTCTGGAAGAGAAAGCCAATGGAGAGTCTAATTTTTAACTCGGCATTAGAAAACTGTATGAAATCTCAAATACGAGTCACAGGAATTACAATACAGATATGAAAGACTGCATATAAAAACACCAATATGCATTTGCAGACTTATAGTGACAAACCAATGCACCTATGAAGATTCACTCTTTCTATCCTTTTTCAGGAACATTAAATATTCAGCTAGTGTGTCTCCAAGTGACAGATAAAAAACTGGAAACATTTCATGCACCAACGGGGAAAAAAAAGTCACAGAACAAAAGCCACTAATATACATCTACCTATAGGCAGGTTTAAAATTTAACTTCCAAAGTTTTTCTCTTCTTTGTAATGGGCTATTCCGACACTTTACAACTCAAGTGAAAGCCAGATAAAAATTATCTTTTAACAACAGTTAAGTCCCTGTTTCTTTCATTAAGTTAAAAACCAGAGAGAACATGAAAAATTAGCACTAATATAGGACACACCTACCTTGTCAGTTTCAATCTCACAAACCACTTCATCTTCTGCAACTGTGTCTCCAACGGCTGAAAAGACAAGTCAAAAGCTTCCATGTTAGGGGGAGCCTCTAGCAGCTGCAAAATCTTTTTGGCAAAAGTGTTGTAAGACCCCTTTCCTATAGGGTCAGGAGAAAGTATACTGTATGTAAAGAAAGTAATAGAGCCACAGGTGCCATTGAGTGTCGCGCAGTTAGACTTCAGCAGTGAGTGCACTGACCCTTACCTTTCTCCCACCTGACATCCCCCTCTGTGACAGACTCTGCAAATGCTGGGGTTTTCACTGTAACAATATCATCCTCTAGAAAAAGAGCAAAAAAGAAAATCACAAGCAGTCCACAGTTTTCCTTTTTTTTTTTTTCTCTTTAATTAAACTCAGTCAGTTGTTGCTCTCCCCTAAAACTCCACTCCCAAGAAGGCAGGGAGCTGAAGGCAGGTACTTACTGCACACAGCTGTAGTTCTGAAGAAACGAATACCGAAGACACTGCTGCTGTTAGTGCTACAAAAAAAAAAAAAAGTAACATAAAAGGAAACTCCTTTGGCAGGTGAACCACTCACATTTTAGTCTAGATAAAGGAAAGGTGATCTGTGGTGCCTTAAGTCAGTGATTCTTGATGTGGTGCCCATCATCGTCACCAGTGGGGGAACTTTTTCAAAGCAAATATGTCTAAGTTCCATCTCCAGAGTCTCACTTGGCAGGTCTATAACAGGGTCTGGATGAAGTGGCACCTTAAGTAGTGAGCTCCTTAGGTGAGCCCAGTCCCTGAACTGCTGGGAAATGCTAGCAGCCAAACAGATTTACATTCTGATGTTTAAAGAGAAAGATAACACATCCTGGTCCCTACACATCCCCAACAAAAGAACTTAACCTCCTTACTAGGTTTTTTTCTGAATTAAATCCAAATAAGGTCAATTTTGTGTCCTTGGGTACATGCCACTGTCTCACAAACAAAGGAATTTTTATCCACAGGATTAAATGTTTAGATCAGATATGGCAGTAAGATGAGGCAGTTAACTTGGAAGTAAAACAAGCCATTATGTGCCCAAAAAATTAACAGTAACTTTATCTGGCATCACCTAGTTTGTTCTGTTACTAAGAGGCAGTGCATCAGTCTATCCTGGACTCCTTCAAAAGGAAAACCTCAAAGAACCAAGGCATTTTCTCGACTGTGCAGACCTGGCTGGGGTGCTGGGACCAAGGCATTTTCTGACATAACACTGTAATATAAAATGACCCTTTATGTGAGAAACCATTAGCAGTGGTTGCCTCTGAATAGTGGGAGTATAGCTACATGGTATCTATGATTTTCTGTTACATACATACATAATTTGGAAGAGTGATTTGCAAAGGGGAAATTCACTTCTATACTTCAAAACTGTTTAAATACTTTATAACAAGCACCTCTATACTAGAAAAGTAAAACAGACTTAAGGTGTCTTTGACACAATTTTTGTTTTTACAATGTCAAAATAACTGTAAGGTTTATATAGACTAAAGGGAGGGAAAGTGCTATTATAAAAGCACAGGACACAAAGTGTCATATAAAGTGTGTAAGTAAGTACGTGCTCACGGGTAAGAACGGGTAATGCAGAAAATGCCCCGAAGACACCCAAGAACCTGAAACACTGGTTGTCTCTGGGAAGAGAAACTTGGTGAAACTAGAGGACAAGGATAAGGTCTTCTTTTTATGAATATTCTTTTTACTTTTGAACCATGTAAGTAATCTATTTAATAAAAACATTAAACCAAAAATAGTTTTGCAATCCAAAGTTTTAAAAATGAAGATGGTATCTTATTTACAGGGGAAAAGAAGACAATATACAACACAAAACAGATTATTAGAAAAATAGCCTAAAGTGTACTCTCACTCTGCCAAAGTTTAGGTTTAAGCAAAATAAATAAATAAATTACTCTCAAAGAGTTATTGGTTGTATACATAGAGATTTATAGTTGCTAATTTTCATTTAAATTGCAGATGAGCAGCATACATTAAATCTCTAAGTTTTATTAAATTGCAAAAGTATTAAATGTTCACTGGAGAATATTTGGAAACAGCAAAAAAAAAAATTATATGCTGAACATGTAACATGACATAGCTCAACCAACTCCCTGTTTGGCCATTTTGAGAGCACTGTGGATACACCAGGAATTCTTCAGTAGAGATTCCTAGAAATGGAATTGTTAGATAAAAAGGGACACACAGTTCAAAGACTCATGATTGTGAAACAGACCTCCAAAAACAAGAGAAATGTGTACTTCTAGTACTGACTGCATCCTTTTCTCAATTACAATTTAAAAATCCCAGTGGGATGCACAAGAGCTAATCTGCTGAAACTTCATTTTGACAGTTCTCCCTGTAGAGCAAGTAGACAGCTGTTCAAAGGAGAGCAGAAAGCATCCTCTTAACCAGAACCCAGAAAATGCAAAGGAAACACATGGATGGCCTTTCCCCAAACTTGGCAGTATGTTCTACACACTCCTTCTCAATCAGTCCAAGTCCCCAGACTCAATCAACTAGACTTTGTGTTCACTATTCCTAAAATGAGTAATGATGCCTCCAAGAGGATGCTCTCAATCTCCACAATTAATGTCACCTCTAAGCCTTCAGTGGCACTAGCATCCAACCAGATGTTTAGGAGCATCCTGCTATATCTATTCCTATAGAAAGAGGGTTCCAAATTCACTTTTGTTATAATGTAAATCTTTCATTATAAACATGTGAGGACAGGCACACTTCTGCTCCTGCACTGGACATGAGGCTGAAGCTCAAGGTACATCACATGTAATACATTAACATCAAGGTGAGGACTAGGGACTCAACATAACCTCCTTGATTTTAGGCCTGGAAACCAGTGAAGAAACCCGATAGTCAAATTTAAAACTCATACGTGAAATACCCCATAGCCACATATCTGTGCTCCCGGGTGATACTTACACAATCTTCCTGTTGTCAGGGTAACCTGGTCCCTGACATAAGGAGACCCCTGCAAGAAACAAAACAACTCTTAACCAAGAACCCTTATCTTATATAGGATACCTGTTAGGGATGGAAAAGAAGTCTGTTCTCCTCCTAACTTTGAGATAGAACAGGAGCAACTACAAACTACAATATAATCTTTATCACACAGAGTTCTATATTTCAAACTTTTCCACCAAACTAACTACAATGCCATAGAGCAACAGCTATGTGGATTCAAACGTGAGTATGTATTTGAGGAAGGGAAGAATTTTGAGGGCATAGCTTTAAGATGTTTTAGAATCTTATTTACCATAAAATGTATAAACTTTCATTATCCTGAATATGTTCTACTAATAAAATGTCACCATACCCCACCCCATCAAGTCTTCAACTACAACTGAAGTTTGGAAAGACATGTGATGGCTTATCCTGTGACTACACATGGCTTAATCTGAGAAGTGGGGGGATGTCTGATCTCGGTTTGTTTCCCCAGTTACTTAAATGCACTGGGCTGGAAATCTTATTGCCTAAATGCTTGTAGTAAAACTGGGCCACTTTAGGCCACAGATCTCCAGCTTGTCTTACAACTGAGCAAATCATTATCCCATCTTTCATTTTACTATCTTCTAAGATCTTCCTGAAGTCTTCCACTATGACCACAAGGTAGGCAGTCCATTTTATCCCATTATCTGTGTTCCCTTTATCACAGATAGCTGCATCTCCCTAACTGACAATTTATTACTACAGCTATCTCACCTGAATATACTTTCATGTCTTATTTTTTTCCAATCTATTAATAACTCTTTTTGAACCAGAGGTTCAGAAGATACCAAATGGGGACAGCTCTTTCTGGTGCCCACCTCCTCATAAACATCCCCTGGCTTCAGAATCAAGCAAGTCACCTCCATGTCCAGCCCTAGTGACTCTGCAGTACAAATCAGCCAGCAGCACATACTGATTTTTGAAACCATGAGTCCCTCTACAGCAAGTTTCATCTGTACAGTGCCTTAGGATTTATAAAAAGCTTTCACATAATGACCTCATTTTGATTTTTGTGTCTCACAACTTCTGCAAGTGGAGCAACCATCTACCACTATTCCTATTTCATATATAAGTAGGGCTTGCAAAGGTTAAGTGACTAGCCCAAGTAAAGCCCTGAGCTTTAATGCAAACCCCAACTGTGAGGTTCTTTCCCTGTCCTGTCATTTTATTTTTTTTTTGAAGATTTATTTATTTATGCATATAAGCACTGGGGTACAGGCCAGAGGTGTGGGGGGTGGGGGTGAGAGAATCCACCAGACAGAGTGGGAAACAGCACAGGCAGATCAACTGAAATACACTGCTGAGGGGAGCAGCAGGTGAGGCAGGAGAGGTCTGCCTGCACCATGTGGGTCACCTCCCTGGCCGGCAGCAGGGATCAAACTTGTGCTGCAGTGGCTGTGGTTTGCTTCATAGTGTGGTGCTTAACCCACTGCGCCACCAGGGAGGGCCCATGTCCTGTCATTTTAAAGTAGACACTAGCTGATATTTTTGAGGATTTCTAGTAAAAAAGAAATTATTATTGCAGGTACATTATGCATTAGTACCATGTTAGATGCCTATGTTCTCTTGACACTTGTGATAAAGTTTGAACACTTTACACATTCCTGTGTGTCCAACCCTATCTTTCCAGCCAAACAGAATTCCTTTTCATTTCTGTAACCAGTCAATTCCCTTCCTGCCTGAAAATCTTTGCACAAGGATTTCCCTTTCCCTAGATCATTGTTCTCTTGGCTATCTCCTGTATATTCTTCAAGACATAAATGTCACTTCTTCAGGCAAGTCTTTCCTGACATTCCCATAGCACTCTCCACCCTCCCCAGCTAGGCTATCATCTCATTACAACTTGCACCTCTGTCACAGTGTAATTAAGTCCTTATGCATACATAAATGTGTATTTACTGTCTCTCCGGCCAGCCCATGAGATCCTTGAGGATAGAGACTATCAATATCCATGCCACACAGCACAGTGCTCAGTATGTGTAAGACCCCAATGAATGAGCTGTTGAGTGCATGAGTTAATGGTGACAGGCCAAGGAGTCAGATAGACCTGGCTTGACCAACAGCTGGTGACCTTGGCCAAGGCATCTGACCTCTCAGCATTGTTATACATTTGTAAAATAGAGTATCTCTGTTTTTTGATTTTTTGGGAAATGTACAGAAAATATTCAGAATAATGCTTGGCATGCAGAAAATCCACAATAAGATTAACTAATTCAACAAATATTTAGCTAGGCTTATAAAAAACAACAAGAATAAGATCTAAACTTCCAACAACCTCTATACATAATCTTCCATTGCATGCCACTCTTCCTTCACCAAAAGTCTCTAGCCAAATCACCTTTTGACCTGTGCTGAAACACTGCCAAGCTATTTCCTTCCTCAGGGACTTTGTACATGCTATTCTCTCTCCTTCTGCTCTTCACTGGATTGCCATCTGCCATATCCTCCAGGTCGCAACTTTAACATCACCTACTAAAGAGGCTTCTTTTGCCACCTTCATTTGTTCCTTCTCAGCATTTAACCAAAATGCATAATTGCTCACTTATTTAAAATGTACACTTTGTCTTTCTCACTAGACTGTAAGCTCCTGAGGGCAATTACTAATTGCTGTACTCCAAGTGAGTGCCTAGCACAGAGCCTGATGCACAAGAGACACTTTGACTACGTGCCTAAATGAAAAAAGCGATAACTGCCATTAAACAGCACTGGGTTTCACTACCTATCTGAGAAACACAGGCACCCCCATTTCCTCACATACTGCTCTGCCCAGGAGAAGAGCATTTTAGGTGACCACAAGGGCAGAACTTACCAGGCAGGGAACGTCTCCCTAGAGGGCAGTTCCCCTGTTGAGAAAGAAGACATTATCGACGTCACCCAGGATGAAAAGTGGGAAGAAACAGCTTTTTTCCTCTTAAGTACAGACTCAAAGCTGTCCCAGCGCTGGTGACATAAATCTCATGACTCCGAAATGCACATGCAACAGCCAGAGCTCTCGGTCCCAATCAGCACAACGGGCCTGCTAAACTATCTCAACTTCCCAACGGGACTGAGACCCACTGACTAACAGAAGAGAGCGAAACCCGCGGCACCTCCTCCCAAATTCCGAGTCTCGCGTCGGGCGGGCGCGGCTGCTCAGCCGGGGCGCTGAGGGTGGAGTCCAACAGGGGACGGCGCGCCGGCGGCCTCGGAAAAGTCAGGGGCCTCTGCGCTGAGCCGGGCGGCCTGGGGGCTACAGCCGCCCTGGCCCGCCCAGCCCGCGGCCTCCGCGTCCCGGTGCCCTTGGTGTTCGGCCTGGCCGGCGCGCCGCACCCTGCCCCCAGGCCGCCCGTCTGCCCCCCGGCGGGTTTCTCACCCGCCGGGCCCAGGCCCCACCGGGTCCTACCTTCTGGAAAGCGGAGAGCGAGCGGCTGAATGCTCGGGACACGCAGCGGGACCGGGATAGCATCACGGCGGCGGCAGCAGCGGCAGCGGAGCCGAGGGCGGGCGGACACCGGATATAGGGCCCGGCAGCAGCCGGAAGTGGGGCGGGCCGCGGCACCTGCCGCGCGGGGAGGGGTGTCCGGAGCGAACCATTGGTGGGGAGGGTGGGGAGTAGGGAGGGGCTGGGACACACCCGCGGCGGCGAACTGTCTTCCCTCCGCCGGGAGATGGGAAGCCCTCGGAGCCCGTGCGCCGCTTGTGCGCCTCCACCGGTCCTCCCGAAGGTGCCTACGACTGTCGAGCGACCAAGTCGCCGCCGGGGTGCGGTTCTCCCGACCTTCCGCAGAGCTGGCTGTAAACTTACCACCATTCTCTGCTGGGACCCCGGGACCCCACGCTATTTCCCGGCACTGCGGGGAATGAGCAGAAGGCGAAGGCGAGCACCAGCTGTGAACTCTGACCTTGGCTGACTAGCCTACCTGGTCTTCCACTTGTGGGGCCTTGAGCTGGTGAAATTGCCTCTGGGAGCTTCAGATATGGCAGTAGTTGCCTCCCTAACCCCGAAGTAAAGAAACAGACCGCCCCAAGTCACCTCTAAAGGGCTTCCATTAGCTTTTTACTAATTCTCCAAATAGCCTAACTTCTGTAACATCTCACCATCCGCAGTAGTCCCTACTCTCTTTGGCTAAGCTAATTGTTCTCCATACACCAGGTGCAGATTGTTCATTTGTCACTCTGTCCCTATAATAGAATCTCCGAGAGATTAGGGGCTTTGTCTTGTTCACTGCTGTATCCCCTCCACTTAGAACAGAGAGCCGAATAGGTGAGGAGAGCAATAAACACTCGTGAGCTGAATTTTGCCTCTCAGCTCTGGTCATAATATTCTGCCCACCTTCAAAATGAAAGGACATAGTGCCTCTCTCCTGTTTAGTCTTTTCTCCCCTTAAATCCCCAGGCAGGTCCCTGAGTGTTCACCTTTATAGTTCATCTTCCTAGTAGAAAGGGTTTTCTATAAGCTTCTGACTGAATTAAGGATGAATGGATGAGCCACTTGACATTGCTTCTTTAACTGTTGATTTCTTCACCCGAGTTCATCTTGCATGGTCCTCAGGTGTTTATGGTGCCTTCACTCACCCACTCTCTGAAAGCTCTTCCACTGGAATAGGATTCCAGAGGTGGGCAGAAGCCCTAACTGAAAGGAGAAAATAACATCCTTCCCCACTACTGTTAATCAGCTCCTCCCCATCCTTCACCTGGATTATTTCTAAAGCTTCCTAAACAGACTTGGGCCTCCACTTTCACTTTCTCAGAGCCAACCTCCATACCTTGTCAAAGATCCTTTGTAAAGCATATCTAATCACTCCCCTGCTTAAAGTCTGTCAATTGCTTCTCCTGTTGAATAGGATAAAGTCCAACCCATTAACCTGACCGGCCCCTGGAAACCTGGTTGTGATTCTCCCCCCATTCTCACATGTCCTGAGCTTTAATCATTCCACACTACTGGCCATAACTCCCTGTGCTTTTTCACCCCTTCACGTTTTTTTTGTGTGGCTGTTTTTAACTTTTGCCTAGAGATTCCTTATCTTCCTTCAAATCTCTGTTGAATCCCTTCCTAATCCCCTCTTGCAAAGTTAACAGATATCTCTTTTGTGCTTTAAAAACTGTCTCTGTATTGCATGTGTCATATCCTATTTACTTGGCTGTCTCCTCTGCTGGGCACAGCAAAGGCGGAAAGGATGACTCTATTTTCCTGAGTCCCCTGCACAGAACACAGTGCCTGATACCCCGTTGGTACTCAGTAAATACGAAAGTGAAATGACTAAATACTGCTATGCTTACAGCCCTATTGGATGCAGCTGAAGAGTCCACGACCAGTAGTCAGGATCTGTGGCAACCCCATGCAGGGATTAACCACTGCTAGACTGAATTACATACTAACCAAACCCTACTCTCACTGTAGCTTCAATACATACATATCCTAAATGTGTATATCATGGTTTTGCCTATTTTTTAAACTGACAAAAGATGTATTTACTTTCAAATTATTTAAAAGGGAAATGTTTCTAGAAAAGATAAACCTCTCAGCTAATGACAAACACCTCAGAGTAGGCAGCTCACCTGAAATAATACATACAACGTTCTTGCCCCTTACCTCAAATCCTCCAATATTTACATGAGTGGTCTGAATCAGACACTCACATCCTGGTTTGGTTCTTTATGAATGTTATTGCCCAAGTGGCAGATGGGGCTTCGTAGCCTCCATCTCTGGGCCTCTTAAACTAGGGATGATAGTCTGTATTCACTTTGCATTGTGCTTGATACCTGCGTTCCACCTATCTGTCTATTAAAAATAAGGGACAGGTGATTCACAATGAAAATCTAGACACTGTTTAGCCTATTTTAAGATGCAATACAAATGAAATCACAGCCTGTGTATCATTCTGTGGCTTAATTCTTTCATTCAACATTATGTTTGGAGGATTTCTCTATGTTGAGTTGAGCTGCAGTTCATTGATCTTTAATGCTATAGTTCACAATATTCACTCCACTTCCCAAACTAAAGGGGAAAAAGTGACAAAGTTCTAGAGGTGTGGGGTGTAGGCGGGTTTGGCCAGTGAGGTCTCCCCAGCTCTGCCAGCGGTCTGGGCCTTCGATCCAGCAAACAGACCCTCAACAGTGTCCATGGAGGGAGAAGTGACACAGTCTCTCATTTGTACAGAGCTGAGGCACTGTATTTTGGTGCTGAACTGGCTCTACTATCCTTCGGTTGCTTGAGGGACAGGACACACGTTCACACTGGAGCTTTCTTCCTGGGGAATTTGGAAGTGAGGAGCTCCCTGAGGGAGGGAGGCCAGTGGAACAGGAGATGCTGGGTAACTCAGCCCTCACATTTTCCAGGGACTCTGTGTCCTTGGTCAGGGACAGAAAAGATGGCATTTCAGGAAGGTCCTCTTTGATCTGGTCTTTCTAGGCATCTGGGATAAAGGTGGGAGATAGTGGAAGTGTGGGGGGAGCCAACCAGCTCCAGCCTCCATTTGCATATTCATAAGCTCCCCACACTGGTTGGCTGCACTAGGCAGCCCCCACTGTCCCCAGTGTCAGGGCTGCAGCCCGGCTGGCTCTGTCAGAAGGTGCCTTGCACTGAGAAGGGTGGGAGATTTCCCTCCCCCGCCACGAGCATAGAGCTCCTCAAGAGGAAACAGGAAAACCAAAATCACTTCCTGAGCTTGGTTCTGTCTGCCCCAGGCTGCTCCATCTCCTGGGGTGGCCACCCCACCTGGACGCAAAGCCAGAGCCCTGGATCCCACCTCCCAAAGGGCGTCACTCGGTGAGTAGCACTGTTCCTTACATTACCCTTGCCAGAGCACTTGTTTATTTTGTGATGGAAAGCTTCTTGTGGATATTTCCACAAGAAATATGTAAAAAGGTAGAGAGAAAAGGCACTCCCCACTACCTAGACTTAACAATTATTAGTGTGTTGCCATGTTTGCTTCATCTGTTTTTGTTTTCTGAAATACTTTCAAGCAAATCACAGACTTGGAGATATTTCCCTCCTGTTCCCTCACTCCTCTGTGTCTCCAGAGCACCTTTGAGATTTTTCTTCCATTAGCTTCTCACACCAGTTGAGTGGGGGGTCCGGTGATCATCCCACTTTCAAAAGCAGAAAAGGCTGAGTGTGATGAAAGGGAATGGCTACGAGTCGAGGCCAGACTGCCTAACCCCCAGACCAAAGGTCCTTTCAGCCACTGAAAGTTCCTTTCCTGTTCAGGAATGTGTTCCTAGGTAGCAGTGAGGCCGGCAACTACCAGGTGACCTTGGGCCTATCATCATCTTCACCTCTCTGGGCTTCCATTGCCTCACCCATAAATCTAGGAAGGCCGGCTTGAAGATCAGAGGACCTAACTCTGGTCTGTGATGTTTTCAGAAAGGACAAGATAAAGAGCTTCTTACAATGCTAAATTGGACATTGTGTCCTTTCCCTTTTTTATTTAAACAGGGTGGTTAAAATTCATTTCTTTTCTAAGTGAAAATGATGGTAGATTGTGGAGATGTGGATGGTAGATTATTTTTTCTTGTATGGACTTATTTTTTTGTGTCCTTACCTGCAAATAAAATGTCAGCTACTCTCAAGTTGGCCCAGTTTTTTGTTTTCATCTTAATCAGTGTTTGAAATGTAGAAATCTGGGAACCACCCACTCTGATCCCTAAGTCTCTTCCCTCTCTAAAGTCCATTGGCTTTGGAGAGCTTCTGTCCTGGGAGAAGGGTGAGGAAACTACAATTTAAGGAGTGTTTTCCTCATGAAACCCTAAGAGAGGCCACTGCTAGCAACCCATTTCATAGATGGAGATACTGAGGGGAGAAAGAGGCAAAGTTAATTCCATAAGGTCACACAAGAGCTAGCAAGTCTGACCCAGGTCCAACACCTGGGAGACCAGTCACTGTCACAGGGACCAGCAGAGGTTCAGTAGAGACCAGTAGTGTGTGACTTGGTTGTGTGTCTGTCAGCGGACAGGGCTGTGTGGCCTGGGTCATCACTCTGACTTCCTCTCCTCATTTCCATCATCAGCCACTGAGACCAGGAGAGCTGCTCAGGCCTGGACCAGAGGTGAAAGGGGCCTCACAGCCCACAGCTACCTGGGGATGAGTCAGGCGTGGGGGCTGGGGGGCAGTAACCTCATCTTAGGTAATGAAATAGAGATGGGGTTGCACACGAAACCAAATCTGCTAATATTTGCTGAGTTTGCCAAGTATTTGGGTGGGAGGTGGTGCAGGAATACTCTGGGTCAGACAGAAATGTGCTCATACAGAAATGTGTGATTCAGTGGTCACCATAATGAATTACCAGCACTGATTTCAATCCTGTGACATCTGCACGGGAGAGGCTGTTTCAGGAGAAGGCATTTTGTTCCAGCCGTATTGTGGGTGCTTATCTACTAGGTGCCATCCAACCAGGTCTAGGAAATGAACAAAAAATTGCAAAGAAAAACACTGCTTTCCCAACCAAAACCTACTAGGGGGCCTCCCTGGTGGCGCAAGCGTTTAAGTAGCAGCACTATGAAGCCTCTGCAGCCACTGCAGCACCAGTTCAATCCCCAGCCAGGGAGCTGGCCCACATGGTGCAGCAGACCTCGCCTGTCTTGCCTACTACTCCCCTCAGCAGTGTGTTTCAGTTGATCTGCCTGTTCTGCTCCCCGCTCTGTCTCTGGTGTGTCCTCTCACTGCCTGTACCTCTGGCCTGTACCCCAGCTCTTGTGTGCATAAATAAATCTTAAAAACAAAAAACCTAGTAGGGGCTTTATCAGGGCAACAGTAGATCTGGATTGAGTAACCGATGACAGTGATGAGTTCATTAGCATCTCTTGGGCTTTGCCTGCTGCCGCTATTGGCTATTGACGCTATTGACGGACTTCCCAAGCCTACCTTGCTTTATTCCCTAGAGGTCCTGCTGTACTGTGTCAGAGGTGTTTGCTGCTCCCCAAGCGTGCGCACAACACAGAAGGAGGCAGTCTGAGAGCTGCTGGTTTTACCTCATTTGACCTGTGGCAGCCTTTCCCCTCTGTCCTCTTGGGCAGAGCTTTGGGAGAGCTCAACAGAGATCCCATGGAAGGGCCCAGACTCACAGGATTCCTGGGTTGGGGGTGAACTGTGCAGTTGAGATTGCCGCAGGCGCTGGCCACGTCTTTTGAGCTCATCCCCATGGCCTCTGACACTCCCACTGAAAAGAGACAAAGCACAATTTCTTTCTTACAGCTAGTATTTACTAGAGGTGAGCACATCTCCTCATTTTTAGTTATAAATTGCTTTCTAGTTATAAATTGCTACATACCTTTGCAGTTCTATCAAGAATCTTATGTTTTATGCTCATTTTTTTAAGATTTTTTTTTTATGCACACAAGAGCTAGGGTACAGGCCAGAGGCGCAGTGGGTGAGAGGATTCACCAGACAGAGTGGGGAGCAGAACAGGCAGACTGACTGAGATACACTGCTGAGGGGAGCAGTGGGTGAGGCAGGAGAGGTCTGCTGTGCCATGTGGGTCCCTTCTCTGGCCGGGGTTCGAAATGGAGCTGCAGTGGTTGTGGATGTTTCCTAGTGTGGTGCTTAACCCTTTGTGCCACCAGGAAGGCCCCTTATGCTCATATTTATGGTCAATTTACTTTCCCAGCAGAACTTTTATGTTTGGAGCCCAGAAGTATACATTCAAGAAAGAGTCAACGACAAAAAATGCAAGCCTATTTATTAAATGGACCTTATTTTCTAAAGTACTTTCAGGATTAACATCAAAGCTGAGCAGAAATACATAGATTTTCCTCATATCCTTGTTCCCACATACGCACAACTTCCCTTATAAATACAAATTTTTAATTTTCAAAGATCTTTTTCTAATCATATAAATGAAAACATACACCCTGGAAAGAATGGATAATACAGAAAAGTAAAAAGAAGAAAATAAAGAAAAATATTATCCATTGTTCCATCACCCATAAATAACTATTGCTAACATTTAATGTATCTATTTTTCATCTTATTTGTTGTACTTTTAATAGATAATTTTCTTTGCCCACTTATTATATTTTTCTACAAACTCTTCTTAAACATGATTTAAAAATGACCACATAATATACTACCATGTAGATGATACCATATTTTGAGTTACTTATCCAATCTCTGTTCTTATAAATAACACTGGAGTGATCATTTTTGACATAAATCTGGGTATAGCATCATTTCCTTGACTTTGCTTCAGGCAGAATTAATGACTTTAATATAAACATGTTTAAGTTTTATATATACTATATAAATAATTTCCTAAAATATATGAAAAATGAGTGAGATTACTGAGAATCAGAGAAATGCAATGAGAACATGTTCACCCATCATACTGACAAAGATTTAAAAGACTGATGATGTCCAGTGTTGATGAAGATGAGTGTTCTTTTATAGATATATTAGTAAGAAAACAATTTGTCCCTTTAAAAGTATGTATACAAAACAAACAACTATAAATCACACATTCTGCAGGGGATGGGAGGGAAAGGAATCAAAATGAGGGCAGGAAGAGCACAAGGGACTATGGATGGGGAGGGCGCATGGGAGAACCGGTGGTGGAAATTCTATGGGGACTACACCTGAGAAAAGAAAGCAAATATTGTAAAAAATAATAATAAAAAATTAAATTTTAAAAAGTATATATACAAGTAATGCATGAGAACATTCTTTTAAAATTTCAATTAATGCAGACATCCATATAGTAAAATATTGAAAATTCTCCTTCAGTCTATCATCCCACTCCCAATAAGCACATTTCTTGTATAGCTGATTTCTAGAAGGTAGTTGAGCAACAAGTATAAAAGTCAAGCATGTACCTGGCCTTTGATACAGAATTTCTGCTTCTACAAATGTATCCTAAAAAAACAATAGAATACGTTTCCAAAGATATATAGAGAAGTGTTCATCTCAATATTACTAAAAGTAACAATAGCTACCTCTTATTTGCAATTTACTCAGTGCCAGGAACTGTTCTGACAATACACATTAACTTATTGGCTCCTTACAACATTCTTATGGTAAGAGTAGCTTGTGTTTATTCCCATTTTACTGATGATAAAACTAAGACAGAGCAGTCACGAAGCTAATGACTAGCTCTTGGGAATCAAATCTAGTAGATCTGACTTCGAGGTCCAGATTCCTATCCCCATGGTATATTGTCCTGTGACTTAAGCAGTGATGGTATAGAAATGTATGTCTGTCGGGGGTGGGGTTGGAGGGAGTTTATTAAATAAATTCTGGTACATCCATACAGTGGAATATCAGCTTTCACAACATTGCTGTAGATTGATATTTGTTGCTATGAAATCTGTGCTGAGTTTGTTTACATAGGTGCTAGAGAGGGATCTGAAATCTTTACCTCTGATTGAGACAAAATTCAGTCTAAAGGAGGTGCTTAGAGAATGATTTTTTCAACTGAGTTAAGGACGCTATAGAACCATGTGTTAAAATTTTATATAATCCTGATCATGTCAGTGTATCTATATACAGAAAAAAGGTTTGGAAAACAATGATGAACACCAAAGTGTTAACTGTGATTTTTCTCTGGGAGCAACATTCCAGGCGTCTTTCTTTTCCTCTTTTTTTTTTTTTAAGATTTATTTATTTATGCATACAAGCACTGGGGTACAGGCCAGAGGTGTGGGGGGGGGG
>JAGFMF010011747.1:816065-830513 GCA_019455555.1 Galemys pyrenaicus | reverse complement strand
CCCCCCCTGGCCGGCAGCAGGGATCGAACTCGTGCTGCAGTGGTTGTGGTCTGCTTCATAGTGCGTTGCTTAACCCACTGCGCCACCAGGGAGGCCCCTTTCTTTTCCTCTTAACACATTTCTAAGTTGGGCAAGTAAAATGCTCCTATATTATTTTCATAATCTAAGAAGAGCGGTAAAGTTATTTTTAAAGGATTATGACAATGGCCACGTCTACCCGTGAATGTGAAAGTGCTGGTTAATCTTCAAGCAGAACGCCTGTGCTCCACCATGCACTCAGATAACGGGCTCTGGGCAGAAGCTGCCCCAGCACGGAGGTTTCCTGTTTCTTGCAGACCAGATGCAGGGTTTCCATGACTGGCCTCCAAAAGATGGCTGCAAACATCTCTGGGCACCCAACACTGTGGTGTCTGGCTGCAGTTCCGATTGTTTTGTCCTTAGGATATTCCCGCTGAATGCTGTTTCATGGAACACACTAGCTCCATCTCTTACCCCAGGGGTTATGCCTGCTGGTGCACACAGACAATATCTTAACCCACAAGAGAGATTTGGCATAGTTGGTGGTTCTTGCTCTCTCCCTCCCTCTTCCCCCCACCCCAGTGCCCCTCCCTCCCTCCCTCCTTCCCCTCTCTCCTCCCTCTCCCTCATATTACTTAATGTTAGATCTGCGCTACATTCATTCCTTGGTGAGCTCATTCATGTACATACTGACAGCCCTCAATTTTCTGTTTCTAAGCTAAATCCCCCCACTCCTTTCAATATATCCCCCTCTCCCAGCAAAGAATGATCCTTTAAAAACTAAGTCACATCATGTTGCTGATAACTTCCCAGGGGTCCTCATTTATTCCAGAGTTAAGGACAGTTTTCACACTGTCCAACAAGGTCCTTGTAGCAGCAGGAAGGGGCGGCACAGGAGCAAGGTTTGGGATGGTTCTGGGCAGACGGGTCAAGGAAGGAGTCTTTGGAGCCCTCGGTGGCTTTTCATACTTTATTTAGTAGAGGTGGCCAGGTACATGGCAGGCAGGGGTGCCAGGGGGCCGGGAGGCTGGCAGGCCTCCCAGCCCCCAGCGCATCTCACCCTCTTGGCTGCTTCTTCTCACTGCTGCTGCTGCTGCTCCTCAGTACTCTCAGTCCTGTTGGTTCTCTTGGTTCTGTTGGTCGGTCCTAGGCATCCTCATGACGCCGCCCACTTAAGCCTGTGTCCAACTCAGGTGCGCCCACTCACGCATGCCCACCCTGGAATGCTCGCAGCACCGCAGGTGTCCATCATCAGTGGTGGGAGGGTGGAAAGACCTGATCATTCTCTAACCCTACAGCCCTACTTAATGGGCTTCCATTACTGACTTTGTATGTTATTACATTTGCCTACCTTTGCATGAATGTCAGCTCCACACGGACAGGATTTCCTATGTAGTTACCAATGAGCCATGTTTGTTTTGACCGACTGGAGAAGGACCAGAGTGATGAGAGGCTAGCAGATGGGGGCGAGTGAGGAGGTATTGGGATTGTCCAGGTGAAAAATGATGAGGCCCAGAATCAGGGAGAGTGTAATGGGACAGGCATAACAGAATATAGTTCAGAGCCATCTGCCATAACTTGATCAGCTATGGTGACCAAATCAATGCTGGTTGACAGGTATCAAAGAAACCCCCTCCCTCCAAGCTTCCTGCTTGAACGGGAAAATAGTCTGAATGGTGACCACATTAATAATAACAGAGTTTGGGTTTGAAAATGTTGGGTTTAAGCAGACAAATAATCAACATCAACCCTTTGGGGAAGTTACTTAAGTGAATAGCAATAATATACTGACCAGTATATTATTGCTATACAGACACTTTCAGTTTAGAGATCATTATTAGTTACAAACAGCTAATGTGTGCTTAATCATTCAGTTCTGCTTATCAGATGCTACGATCTGATTTTAAAATAAATTTGTTTTTCTCTCCAAGTGGTAAACCATCCAAATTGTTGCTATAGACTTGGTGTTAACAAATTCTTTCATTTTTAATGAACTTGGAAAGTCATCTATTTTCTTTTTAGCAACTGATACATGTCCTGCTCAAAGCAAGAACCCTGTCATTATTCTGACCCAAGAACCTAACCTTCCAGTGGCATTTACCCCACGATGGCATCTGAGCTGCCACTGCCCCCAGGCCCTGCCCTGGTCCTGGTGTGACATTGCCACTGCTCACAGGGGGTGAGCTTGGGGTCGCTGCCTTTGCCCAGCAGCTCCAGGTGGCGGCCATGATCAAGTCTACAGACCAGACCCATCACCTGCTGATGAGCTGAGATACGCCTGAAGCAGAGAATCCTGAGTAAGCTTCGGGATTCTAGTGGAAAGAGATAGCAAGCTTTCCAGCTAATATTTGTGCAAAAGAAACAAAGGAGAGTGGGAATTTGGAGAGGAAAAAAAACTGATCTCTTCCAGAAAAGGATGAATCAACTTAGCAGGTCATCTCTTATGCAGGTTTTTTCATTATTGGGATCAGAAGATTTGGAATTTTCATCACTCTCTGCCTCACTGAACCTTGATTCCCTTGTTCGGGAAATGGCAGAATCACACCAACTGTACAGATTGATGTGAGATCAGTAGCCACACATACAGATGTCTCATAAACCTAAAATGCCTTCCACCTGCTATGAGAGGCTGGCTAAGCTCAATGTTCTTTGATATTTTGTAGGAATAAAACAGCTGTAAGCTGCTTTTCCTAAAGCAACTCCCTCTTCTCAATATCCTTATCCCAATCTCCCACTCCTTATTGTGCTTTTTCTTCATAGCAATGATCACAACTTAAAAAATATATTTGCTTGATTTTTCTTCCCTTGCCAGCCAGCTCCACAACAGCGGGACTCACCACTGATTCTCCAGGTACCCAGAGGAAGGCTCAGTCTCTAACAGGTGAATAAACAAGTTGATAAATGTTGAAAGATGAATGTATAACCTGACTCTCCTAGGAGCCGAATAGTATTGTGGTCAAACAGCAAAGGTTCTCAAAATATTTTCAAATGCAGCACCTGCCCCAGCACTGAGGGATTCTGATTTAGCAAGTCTGGCAACTCCCACTGAATTCGCTCGTTTTAACAAGTGCCTTAGGTGGTTCCCTGGCAGGAGTCACTGGGAAAGGTACCGTTAATCAGACAGATCTTGTTTTGATTCCAGACAGATCTTGTCTGACTCCAGCTGTATGACCTCAGGTTGGAGCTTATTCTCTGAGCCCATTTCCTTATCTGTGAAACAGAAGCAACAACTCTCAGAGAATGGTTTTGAGAATTAATGAGATGGTGGCGTGACGTTCCTGCCAATTCTGCAGTTCGCTGCCATCATCGTGTGCCAGGGCAGGAGGGCTTGCTCCCTGGAGGCTCACTCTTGGGAGCCTCCTTCAAGCATGGGCTCCGGCCAGCAGCATAGCATCTAGGGGCTGGTGAGACGCTCTGCCCCTCACCCAGACCTGCTGAATCCAGAATCTGCATTTTTATAAGACCCTGAGGTGATGCTTATGCACATTCAAGTTTGCACAGCTCAAAGTCATGCACTCTTCCATCTCTGATTTCAGGATCTGCCTGAGAGGTTCATAAACCCTGACATCTCAGAGTCTGCATCTTTCCTCTGCAGACGCAGCTGCTTCCTTTAAGGGCAGAAGAGGATCTCCCTGCTCACTCCGGACACACCTCCAGCTGCGGAAGTTAGAAGGAGGAATTGCCCCACTGAGCCCCACTAGCCCCATAGCTTCTGAGCAAGTGCCTGAGGAACCAGGCGATGGACCCAAGTGCTGGCTTGCTTTCCCCTCCATCCCAAGCCTGTTCCCATCTGGCAGAACTCTGTATGGAGGGTGGGAGAAGCCCATCCCCCCAAGTCTCCCCCTTTCCCTGGAGCCAGGTCCCCAGCTCAAGCCTCACTGACCCAGATTGGTTTTGGGATGAGCACACCCAGGCAAAGAGGGCCAGAGTGGAGACCATCATCCGAGGCATGTGCCTCTCCCCTAACCTTCTGGTGCCAGGCAACACCAGAACCAGGGGCAGCCCCTACTGCCCAGAGAAGGCCCGGGAGCGGAAGAGGAAGCAGAGCCTTCCCATGCAGCAAGGACGCCTGCAGCCCGTTCCTGCTGGGGACCACAGCAGCAGGAAGGGGAGCCCTCGGGTGAGAGAACAGCTTCATCTCCTGAAGCAACAGCTAAGACATCTGCAAGAGCACATCCTGCAGGCTGATGAGCCCAGGGACGCAGCTCAAGGCCTGGGGGAGCCTGAGAAGGGGACGCGCCCACTGAATGTAAAGCAAAGGAATGGCTATGGGTCTAGGCCCTGGGTTATGGACAGTGATGGCCCCCAGAGTCCCAGAGAAAACCTCCCCAGAGCAAGGGAGCACACAGCATCTGAGGTGGAACACCCGTCTGAGGACCCCTGTTTCCTTCCTTCTGGAGCGCGGGCTTTGCTGGATATTCTGAGGAAAGAACTGACTGGGGCAGTGTCCCAGACTGTAGACTCGGTACTACAAAAGGTGCTACTGGATCCACCAGGCCGTCTGACTCACCTGGACAGAAGCTTCCAGGGGCTGGCTTCAGAGGGTAGAAGTGAGCCCTCTCCTCCTGAGGGAGGTGCCTGTAAAGATCCACCCCCTTTGGCCACCTTTCCCAGGAGGGCCCAGTCACAGGCTGGGGGTCCACTGGGAAACTTATCACTGGCCACATCTCTAGAGTCTCCCAGGTACCCCACGTCTCCAAGAATGATCCCCAAACCCTATCAATGTCCCCCAGCAAGCTGTCCCTTGACTATGCCTTCCCATCTCCAGGAACATCAGATGCTTGGCCTGGGTCACGGACCCAAGGGCCACTGGAGCAGCGGTCTTCCCCAAGACTCGTTTTCCCAAGGTCAGCCCTGTTCAGAGTTGACCCTGCGACCTCGGGGAGCTGTCAAGCTGCGACCCTCAGTTCTGAGCCAGCAGCAGTGCCCCTTGCCCTTCACTTGTACCCGTTTAGAGAGACGGTCCCTTCATCCCCCCGTGAAGATGGAACAGAGCAGCCGGCAGGGGGTCGCCGACGCGCTCCCTTTTTCTTCCGTCCACATATCCTTTATGTAGTTGCAGTTCTCAGGGTCACAGCCCAGAGGAGCAGGAGCTCTGGAAGACGGGCGTGGGGAGTGGGCACAGTAACTCACGTGCACGAGGAGTGGCTGTTTTCCTGATGGTCTTCCTCTCGCTTCTGGGCTTCCTCCCCTGGGCTCACAGTTGTTAGGTTCCTGGGAAAGTAGTAACCACATTCCAAGATTTAAGGATGTGACAGTTCTTCTGTCACACATCAGATTCTCCCACTACTGATAGTCCATTAGGCCTGAAACAGCTGTATCTGCTTGTTCTTAAACACCGATGGGCTTCCAAAGTACGTAACACCCCAGGGAAGGAAGACCCCCATAGTTTGGTTGTCAGTTGCCCATACACCAGGCAGAGAAGGTTGGGGCATTATCTAAGACCAGGCTCCCCCATTCTCCTGGCTCTACTGGCAAAAAGCCTGCACTGCATTAATTAATTCATGAGGAAGATATGAGGGACCAGAAACTTCTGGAGTAGACGGGGAAGTTTTCCACAGAGACCAAATCCAAAAGGTAGCGGAAAAGGTAAGGAGCCTTCAGTTTAAGAAATAGCTTCTAAGCTGTAGCTGAGAGGACTGGAGCATGGGGCTGTCAGACGTCCCCATGGGGAAGGCTGAAGGCCTCATACTGGTCTGCAGGGATGTGGATCTGATTGCAGCAACTTTGCAACCCTTGGGCAGACCTCACTCTCTTAAGTGTGTTTCACAGCGTAACCCTCCCTCAGTCACTGAGTCAGAAGGAAAGTAGCTTGGATTAATACTGGGGTAGTTGCTTTACTGCAGGACTTCTCGATGTGCTGAAGCCCCATGTGAAGCTCTAAGACCTGCGACCTCTCAGACAGGCAGCTTCAAATCATGACCAAATAACCCGCTATCAACAAGCAGCTTGCCAGACTAAAGTTCTCCAGAACATACTTTGGGTGTTGCTTTTTGTGGGGTGCTGAGCCCATACTTCTACTTCTCAAGGACAGCCAGCGGTCAGCGTGTTAGTGGAGTCTCCTATCTAGGTGTGAACAGTTGTGTCCTCTGCCAGCGAGCTGTAGCAAGGTCAGCAGGATGGTGTGGGACCTTGACACACCAGAGCCAGTTCTTGAGTCCTAAATGCTGTGAGCGCCACCTGCTGGCCACAGATGTTGGCAGTCACCCCTAAGCCTGGCGGTTAGGCAGTGAGCAATTACAAACCCAACACTGAGAACACCTCGCCTGCCACCACTGCTTCCTTAGGCAGTAGGGAAACTTCTTGGAGATTTAGAGCTATCAATATCGAAAAAGTCTCACAAAGACTTTCTTTGTGAGAAAGGCTACCTGTTTGGACCTTTGATAAGAGACCACTAGTTAAGAAACCCATTCAAGTCAGGGCATGGGTAAGGACCGCAAAAACTCAGTCCCAAAGAGTCTCTCATACTTCTCTTAGGAGTGTGCTGATATTTCAGGTACCTACTGAGTGTATGGCCCTGCCCAGTGAAGTGAGCAGAGTCAGAGTGCTTAATTGTCCTAAAGCTCTCGAACCCGAAATCCAAGGTTACAGTGTGTACTGCTTCTCCCCCAACCCCTGGAGTATCCCCAGGAATACTAAGTGTTCGTGTTTATGAATCTATTTCCCTCCAATCTGGCGCTAGGCAGTCACACCTGCTCTTATTAAAGGGGAGGTAATCTGTTCCCAGAGTAAGGCATGGGTTAAAATATAATTTTCGTCTTTGTATATGGATTAAGGGTGACTATTTAATCACTCACTCATTCCTTCATCCAACAAACATTTATTGAGCACCTCTTATGTTCTTAGCACTGGTTTAGGCAGGTGGAGTAAAAGAGGAAAAGATAAGGAAGGCACTTGCCTTCAGGGAACTCACAGTCTAAATGGGGAGCAAACATGCAGTAAAAATTACAATAAAGTTATAACCGAGATTTGTACAGAGTTCTGGTAGCCCAGGGCTAGGGAGGCCTAGCTCTTAAGGAAAAGTTTCACAGAGGAGGGCGTGTCTGAGCTAAGACAGGAAGGATGAGGGAGAGTTCTGCCGGCAGGCAGGCTGCGAGCAGACACAGCCTGCAGTCCCTGCAGGTGCAGAGTTCAGGCTGCTCCACGCTGCTGGCTTGAACACTGCAAAGGCGACTGTGAGAGCCAGAGTGAAGACCATCTAGTCAGCTCTCGGATGAAGAAACTGAAGCAGAGAGGGGAAGTCAGTCTCTACTTGGAGTTCGAAAAAAGTTTCCCTCTTCCCTTCCCATTCAAATAACCACAACACATTACTTAATATGTATGTCATAGAATTTTTGCACATCAAATGCTTTTTAAAATTGTGATTTCACAGAACATATATGGTAGTCACCATCTGGAAAGAACACACCAGACTTGCCAGAGACAGAAAAATATGGAATCCATATAGCATTCAGAAAGAAAAATTACACAGAGAAACCATAAAGAACAGGGAAATTCACTGCTTGGATAATCTGATAAATTTGATAAATTGGTATGCATTTTCCTTGACTCCAGGATAAATGCAGGAGGCCCTAAATCCTGGTCACTTGAAGAAGGCCAAATTAATGTTTTTCTTCACACGCTACCCCAGTTCCAGTCTCCTGAAGGCCTATTTCCCTGATGTTCAGGTAAAGTTATTCAAATCAGTTTCAGCTTCTGCAAAACTCCCAGGTGGCTGTGGGTTTTACCCATTGAGGCATCGTCTGTGCACTTCAGGCCCCCTTCAAGCTGCAGATGGAGTCCAGTTCTGGGCTGGGCCTCTACCCAAATAACCATGAGTAACTTTGGGCTAGGAAGGTTGGGTGTCTGAATTTTCAAGTTTTTGAACTGCAGAACCCAGAAACATGCAGGAAAGGATGGAAGGGGAGGACAGTAAACTTCATAAATGGCAGTTCTGGCTATTTCTGTCTTTGCTGGGAACACTATGAAGAAGAAAGAATATAAATAGTTGAAGGTGTCAAGTTTACATTCAAACTGCTGTGTTTCAGTATTGAGTGAAGGTGCATACAGATCAAGCCTGATGAGGAAAATCAAGCTCTGATAGAACCAGACCAGGCCTGTTCCTGTGAAGTTTCTGGGTTGGGTAGGGCTCTCAATACTTTGTACCTTTATCCTTTCTTTGCTTTAATGTCACATCTTTTCCTCATACTGTTGCTTGGTTGATTCCTGCACCAAGCTCTGATTTCTATCCATTTTGCAATTCCAAGTTACTCCCTGATCTGTACCTTCACCCACACCTTCCCTTGACCCTTTACCTGCTCAGGGCTGCCATGCAATCCACCTGGGTGCTGAAGTCGAACTTGGCCCTTAGCCCATTACAAAGTCACACTTATATACAGCATGAAAAGGTTTTCATGGGTGAGAAATTTTTTAAAAGCTAATGTAATATACAGTGCGTTGTAGCTATTTAGAGTTTCCTGTGTATTTTAGCCATGGTTTCTTTTAAAGGTTGGTTGAAGCCTACTTACTAACCTCTTTGTTGAACCAGAAGCTGACAGTTTTGTCGCTGAGCACCTTATGGCAAACATCTGATTTGACAGACCCTGTTCTTTGTACAGTTCAATCGCTGCATTACCTCCCAGATGATCAAGTGGTTCAGCAACTTCCGTGAGTTTTATTACATTCAAATGGAGAAATTTGCCCGGCAAGCAATTTCAGATGGCGTCACAAATCCCAAAACACTGGTGGTTCTCCGCGACTCAGAACTGTTTCGAGCACTCAATATGCATTATAACAAGGGAAATGACTTTGAGGTAAGAACATGAACTTGGTCCCCCGAATACCTTCCCTTTATGATTGAAGTCTTAGAAAAGTTGCCCTTCTGTGCCCTTTTATCACTGAGAGCCAGGGCAACCTGGGGGCCATCTCTCTGTCATTCCATAAAGACCACAGTCTCAAGGTCTTCTCTTAGGCAGTGGGGATCTGGATGCTACAAGCAGAATACTCACCCAGTCTTCATTCTGAAACTTAAGTAGAAGTCTGCAGGTGCTATGCCATTTCAAACTTAATACTCTTTAGTGTTCAGTTACATCACTTATTAACTTCTTTGCTTTTGCACCAGGAGGCCCTGCTGTAGCATCTGGCCTACAGCCTCTTTGACATTTTCTGTTCATTTTATCACTTGGTTCTTTATTCTCAATGGAACAGTTTTTTGGGCCTTCCATGGTGAGTCACTTCAAATCCTTTCTGGAAATAATGAGTAAACAATACTCAAGCATGCCTGTCCATGGGGATCCTGAGGGAAGGCACACTGGTGGCACCTTAGAGGCATTTGTGATGGGTGAGCAGGTGTCTAGGGATCATTGGTGAACAACCACACACTTGCTCATGTATGGATGCCAGCTTTTTGGGCTGCCATCTCGTTCTGTAGGTGCCAGGTCTGTCTGGTCATCATCGATACTTTCCTCTTCTTGTCTTTATCACTTGACTGTGGTCATAAAGAGGAGCTTATTGATATCTCCAAGAAAGGGAAGAACAGCTGGCATTCACTGGCCAGATGCTCCGCCAGAATGTCTGGAATGTTTACCTAGGGGTAAAATGGACCATGTGTCTTTTCTGAGGCTTATGGGAGCAGTACTGCCACAGCATTTTCCCACAGGAAGTAGTCATTTGGCACACAGTGGTGGCGTGCCACAGGCCAGGTTGGGTCCGGAGGAGCTGTGGGATGTCCCACCACAAGGTGCCAGTCTGGATGAGATCCTGGAACATATTTTCAAGTCCCTGTCAACCTCATGGCTGGTTTAGGAAGCAGGGATGTGTCCAAGTGCTTTGGCTCCAGCCCCAAAAGATAGTGGGAGATGAGGCACAGCAATAATAAGCTTGGGGTACTCCTTTCATATCAGGCGCTAAGAAAAAGAATATTAAAAACCCTTTTTTGAGTCATAGATTTAGTTTCCATCAGAGTCAGAGTTTCCCATTTACTTACTAAAAACATCATCCATTAGAGATCAGCTCCTCCTGCAAAGGGCAGTTCCCTGACATTTCTCCCATTTCTCCACTGGTACCATTGTCAGACAGACAATTCCTGTTGATGAGGCAGCAGGGGACTCCTAGGTAGCAAAAATCAGGGGTGAGTGAGCAGGATGCTCTTAGTGGCCCACCACCAAGGACCAGGCAGCAGCAGGCAGTGAGGTCTCTAAGCACATGAGCTGCACAGCCTCACGTCTCTTCTTTCTTGTGGGTCTCTTGGGGTATGCAGGTCCCTGATTGCTTCTTGGAAATTGCCAGCTTGACATTACAGGAGTTCTTCAGAGCGGTCTCCACAGGGAAAGACTCAGATCCTTCCTGGAAGAAACCCATTTATAAAATTATTTCAAAACTGGACAATGTCATCCCAGAGATATTTAAATCTCCCGGCTATCCCCAGGAGCTGTTTCAGAATTAAGATCCCACAAACTGAGGCGCTACCATCATTTATGAAAACAAAGACAAAAACAGGCTTTTTCTTAAGTGGCAGTCAGTATAGATATAGTCATATTAAAAAGGGCATGAGGCACCCCCGGCAAACCTAAATAGGTACTGTAATAATTTCTGATGATTTATTTCCTTTCCTAGAATCATCAGAGGTCTAACCTTATCTACAAAATATATCACCCAAGTACAATGGTGTGTTGGTAGCATATTGTAAAAGGGACCCGACAGTATGGAACCAGAAGACTCAAAAATCTACAGCTTCCAGGTATCCTGCCCTGGAAACTCAGCATTCTGTATTTTTTGTAAGGATGAAAAGATTGTGTATCCTAAAGCACTCTGTAAAATGTTACTACCAAATACTAGGTTTTTTTTTTTTTTTTCCTTCTTGGCTTTCAGATAAGGTATTTTGGGATTTTTACAAATTGCTGTTTTTAGTTACTGATTTTTCAAGCACTGCCTATTTGCTAGACACTTTCATTATCTTTAAGATTTCCACTCTAAAAAGTACTACCATCATTTAAAGAATAACAAAAGAAATGTTTAGAACTGCAAGGTAATTCCCCAAAGGCTGTAAGGCGAGGGCATTTGGGGAGAGTATGGTCAAAAGTGTGAAGGAATCCCAGACCGTGCCAGACTGTGCCAGACCATTCCTGTTGCCTCTCAGGAGCTCCACCCCCAGTAAGCACTGATGGGACGCTGTCAGCTGCCAACCCCTGGCCAGTGCTTCATCTCTAAGATTTCCACTGATGGTGCCAGCACTCCCACACAAACTCTCTCAAGGACCCGAGCGTTGCTGTTCATTCACGTTTGTCTGCTAGAAGAGTTTATCAGCTGGACAACCCAAATTGTCTCAACCAGATGCCCCAACCTCATGTGCAAAAGAAACTGAGCATCAGATGGTGAAAGCTAGGAAGGGCCTTGGGAGATCATCTGACCCATGTACTTAATTAGGAAGGAGGCAACTGAGATCTATACAGGAAGAATGCCGAGCTTCATAGGTGATAAATGGTGTAACTGGGACAAACACAGCGTCACACACTGAAATGGAAATTCTCCCACTCCCTTACTAACCCAACACAAATTATGACTCACTCTGAACACAGAGGCACAATACCTACAAAGCTGCATTAGCTGCTGTCTTCTAGGCGGAGTGTGCCCACTCAGATTAAGTGGCACATGTGACTTCATTAGCTTACGCTTTTCCCTGTCTATTGATACATAAGGCAAGTTTCTATATTCAACTATCTCACTTCCTTTTTGGGTGGGTGCATCAGGTGAGATAAACTGTGATTGCTAGATGTAGCAACACAGAAAGGTATGAAACATGACTTTCTTTTGAATTTTCTTATTTCAGACAGCCAAGAGAGAAAAGCAGACATACTCAGTCCAAATTAATCTTTTCAGGTTGTCTTCAGATGGTTTTTTAAGTGTCCTTCAACATATCCAGTTGTACTCAGATGATCTTTTCCCTCTTCCCTCCCACCATGTTCCCTTCACAAAAATGAAGAAATCTGTCAAATCTGAGTTTTAGAAGGAGGCAAGCACTGAGTGCCCTGAGCAAGGGCGATCAGTCATCTGTGGTTGGAAACAGCAGAAGAGCCCACTATCCAGGGTGACATCACATAGCTATTTAAGACATCCATGGGAAACAATTCCCAGTTCACGTGATTATCCAATATGGAGCAGCCTTTTTCTTTCCCAAGTCTTTAATTCATTAGTATGTGTTTTATAGACTGAGCCAAGCCACCTCCAGGGCAGTGAACCTTGTCCCAGGCACCAACTGGATGAACTGTACAAGCTCAAATTGAAGCCATTTGTGTACTGAAGCTGTTCCAGGAAGTGTTCTCTAACCACTGAGCTAAATACATAAGAATGTATAAATATATATGCTACGCCAACAGAAGAATTGTTTCATTGTATTTCTCTATTCCTACAAAATATATCTCTTTCTCTGTTGGGAACACATTCTGCGTGTCATTATGTTCTTCTAGCAGTCATAACATTACTAAAGGTCTGGTCATTCTTTCCAAGGTATATGTGGATGCTATTCTTCCCCGAAGTAGACACCATCAGAATCTGGTCAATTCCTGCCTAATCCTTCGATGGTAGACAGTGAAGGCCTGGACCATGGTCTACAATGATGGTCCTATTGCCACATTAATTAAACACATTTAACTGGCATTCCATGCAGGAAAAGTTTTACTAGGAACCTTTATTTCAAACTTGGTTTTATATAGTATGCAGAGTTTCAAATTGGACTTATACATTGAGGTCAAAGGCACCTCCTGTGTGTATAAGGCATGGCTGACCCATTCCCTTTCCATCAGAGAAAGGGCAAAGCATAAGTGACAAGTAGAGTTAATACAGCTCTCTAAATTTCACACTTCAGTTCCACCACTAAGTGGAGGTCCAAAGAAAGGTTCACTTTTCAAAAATATCTTTGTTTTCAATGACAAAGTATAGAATCCTCAGGAAAAACAACTTAGAATAAGACTTCATAATTTTACACATGGCTTTAGAAAATATCTTTTACAAATCCTTATAAAACTAGAAAAAATTTTGGTAACCAGTTTCCTCAAGTCCTGTACATTGTACGTTTTTATTATCTCTGGTCTAGCTCTTTATAGTTTTTATTCTTTGCTCTGTAAATCAGTTTGTTGACTCATGCCTTCAAAACAAAACAGAAATTTAAAAAATCCTCTGGTATTCTTACATGAACTCTATTAGGCATTTGCATAATTTCACGTAGTACAAGATCAGGACTGAGAAAATGAGAAAAGATAACAAAATAGATAAAGGATACATAAGCTAAATTAAGTTATAGTTCTATCATGATGACAAGACTACATACATTTGAATTTTAAAAAGTACTCCACAATTCTTAATAATTACTTCTCAGAGTTGGATGTTTTGGGGGAAAGGATAAGCTTGCAACAGTACGGCAAAAATAATACTCATGAAAAGACACACCCTTGTTCATATTTAAACACATACAACACACACTGTAAGAATGAGCTCTGATTACTTGAGAGCATGCTGTATGGTACTTACACTTAAAAACATGTACTAAATGCTTACCTATGGATAAATAGAATTCATGGAAAGAGTATTTCCGGGGGTAGACAATTCCTAAAGACAAATAAGTGTTCTTTTTCAGATTATAGAAAACTAATAGTTTGGCCAAATGCCCAGAAGTTGAATGCTGTATTAAACACAAACCCAACAAAACCCCAGACAGTAGCTTCCAGGGAATGTTTGACGTTCAGAGCAGGTATGGACAGTGAAGACAGTCACGGAACATGATCCTAATGTTACCCCATTTTACTTGTCCATCTATTCGATGAGGAGTCTACTTTTTCTTTCAAGTTGTTTGGGGTTATTTTGTTTCTCACAAACTTATCTTTACATGCTCATAAACTCTTGTTCTACTATCTCCAAATCCTCTACACAGTCAACACTTAAACATCAGAGCCCACTCTTTCATTATAACACCCTATTGCTTCCCTCATTTACTGATTTTTATGGCTCAGATTCCTATCTCTTTGATAACTGCTTCTGTTCTGGAAATTTAGCTCTAGGCAAGAATGTTCTCTCCTTACCTTTCCCCCAGTTTACACTCAGATAGCTGACCTGCTTTTCCCCTCCACCAACACTCTCCCTAAGCAGAGGGTGAGCTCTGGTGCAAGCTTTACCTGGCACAAACTGTGAATCTCTGCAAATTATTTATTCTCTTGATCAGCTTTCCCACCTGTAATAAAATAGTACCTACCTATCTCATAGCACTGTTCTAAGGTTTGGGTAAAATAATGCATGTGGCATTCGCACAAAACTTTCAGTGTATAATAAGTGCTTAATAAATATCCACTCATGGGGCCTCCCTGGTGGCGCAGTGGGTTAAGCAACACACTATGAAGCAAACCGCAGCCACTACAGCACGAGTTCAATCCCTGCTGCCGGCCAGGGAGGGGACCCACATGG
>JAGFMF010011747.1:799700-816000 GCA_019455555.1 Galemys pyrenaicus | reverse complement strand
TTCTGCTCCCCGCTCTGTCTGTGGTGACTCCTCTCACCGCCCCCACACACCTCTGGCCTGTACCCCAGTGCTTGTATGCATAAATAAATAAATCTTTAAAAAAAAATAAATATCCACTCATATTCAGCAGTCACAAACTGTTAGCAAAGTCACAACTTTGTACTGTTTTACAGTGAAAAAGGTATTTCTTAGCTTAAGAATGGCACTGATGTGACATTAATATAAAATGTTCTGAATTTTGCCTTTACTGTAACCATGCAATTACATGCAGTCATTACCTGTAATAACACCATATAACTTAGCCAATACATTGTTTTCTTAGGTAAAGAAAACCCAGGCACAAAACAGCTTTGTGCTATAAACTCTGTATTTGTGTCCTCATTTACTCTGTTACAATCCTATGTGTGTCCTTGGTACATGACATAACTATTATTGCTATTTGGTAGCTGGTTGCTAAGAGAGTGACCTGTTTTGTCATTATGGGCCAATACATTGCATTTTTGATCCCCTCTTAATTATGTTTTGTGAATAATGTGGTATTTCTAAAGTTGTTCAACTGGCCATCTTTAAGAACTGCTTTTTTAGGGCTGTAGCAATGTTCATTGAGTAGACCAGTTTGGATTTGAATATTTTCTTGGTTAACATGCATAGAGTTATTTAAAACATCTTTGTAAGTTGTTCCACTTGTTAAAAGAGGCTGGTTCATTGCCTTGCCTGGGTGGGTGTTAGGGGGAAAGCACATACTAACACAACCCTTAGGCAAGAATGTTGTCTCTCCTAACATTTAAAATCATTGTTCAGGACTATTTTTTTCATAAAGATTAGCTTATTTTTTTAAATTGAAAATAATCTGGCCTATTTATCATAATTTTCATCAATATTGATTATCCTTTCTAGAATATTTAAGGCCAAATGTGTTTTAGCTACTCTTTCTACTCTGAGTAGACTGTTTTTTCAAACCAAGCTATATGAGACAGTGGTATTATCAATTTCACGCTTTGCTGAATTCTCACTATATTAAATACCTAAGAAAACTCCAATATCTGACAGAATGCATTCTTTATAAATACCCCAAAGCTGCTTTTGCTCAAGATTGCTTGATTTACTCAAGTTTAAACACTTCATTTCTCATCACATATCCCATTACTTCATCAGGGCTGAGCTTACTGAGTTTGAACCAATCAGAACAAAACACACATACCGTTTTTCTAGATTGTAGATTTATCAGTAAATCCTGGAAGGAGAAATTTGGTAACACCAGACTTAGACTTCTTAACACGTTATTCTGATATACTAGATGCAAAGATAATTAACATCCTTAATGCCACATAAAAGGTAGATAGAATTATGTATCCTTAAGCCCTGGAGACATTAACTACCTAAAAATGAGTGAGCATTTGGTATGTTGACAATACTTAGAATATGCTGTTAAATGATGTTTCCATTTCTTTATTGAACAAGCATGCCTATGTCAAACACATCAAGTCATTTCTCCAGGTTAACTGTCTTCTCATTGTTTCAGAAACTAGAAATCAGTAGTTAATTGACCAAGTCTCAAGTGTCCTAAAACTTGGCATAAAAAGATCTTCCTAGCATTCAGTTCACTGTGGTTGTGAGAATTAGTGGATTTAACCCCTCTGCTCTCTCCCCCCAACCAGAGCAAGATCAGTAACAGAACCTTTTATATATTTTTCACTTGCTTCAAATAAAATGACCATGACTTATCATCTCAATACAAAGTTACTGGAAAATGTACCTTTAATGATGAACATACAAATTTGCTGAAGAATCGGCCTCTTTTGCCAAGTCTTTTGGTGTTATTTCTCACAATCTTATCTTCGTGCTTATAAACTCTTGTATTGTCATTTCCAAATTCTCTAGTCAGTCTTTCCTTATAGACCTTTTCTATAACAAAAGCTATGATATCTAACACCCCAAAGCAGCAGTCCCTGACAATACAAAATTCCTGACATCAAGTTGGTGATGAGACTACAAGCAAAGTGAATCACCACATACTGTGTTAACAGTTCCCCCCAAATTGTGGAATCTTGATTGTGGTGGTTACATGAAGCTACACAAGCTCAAACTGCATAACATACACATATGCACACACTTACAAAATCATTGGAATCTGAATAAACTGGAATACACTAATGTCAAGTTTTTGGATTGACTAATATTAAAGATGTTACCAAAATGGGCTTGGCTTTTTGCTCCCAATAAGGTAGACTTTCCCTTTGTCTAAGCTGATCCTTAGCTTTTAAGCATCTTTTGAAACTACATTAACTCTTTCCAGGTGAGTTTTATTTTGCACTTAGGAGTTTGTTATTAACAAGTTTCCTTTGACAATTCCAGTATCTTTCACACCTCAAAGGTGTGAAACAGAGCCTCCCTGGGGGCACAGGCATTAAAGTCTCACCACTATCAAGCTATCACCAGCCAACCGCTGCAGCATGAGTTCAATCCCCACCAGGGAGGGAGCTGACCCACATGGCGCAGCAGACCGCTCCTATTTCACAGACTGCTTCCCTCAGCAGTGTATTTCAGTAGATCTGCCTGTTCTGCTATCCACTCTGCCTTTGGTGAATCCTCTTCCCTACCTCTCCCCCTTCCCTGCACCTCTAGCCTACACCCCAGTTCTTCTATGCACAAGTAAATCTTAAAAAAAAAAAAAAAAGTTATGAACAGACCAGCCCTTCGGTAATTGTGATTAGTGAACCTATCTTCAGTTGGAGATTAAATAAAATTTAAAAACCTCTTTTAGCTTACTGGTTCTCAAAGATGGCTGCATAATGAATGACCTGGTGGACTTTAACAATTACCACTGCCTGAGTCTCACCTCCAGATTCTAACTTAATTCCTATGTAGAATAGCCAGAGCTTTGGGAGTTTTAACAAATCCCTAGGTAATTTTTACATGCAAAGTTGATAACTAGTGTGCTAATAAAATTCTTCACACGGAGCACTTTTCGTATTTTATCATTCTTCCAAACATGCACACATAAATAATCATATGTTCTAGTGCTTATGAAATCCAAACAATTATTCAATTAGAACCACACCAGTTCTTCAATTAAGGTCTCCATTTGTCAATACCTTTCCATGACATTACACGTTGGGGCTGTCTTTCAGATCTTGTAGAGAACCTAATGATAGACTCAGATTCATTACCTAGTGAAAGCATAAAGTTCACTTGAAAAGCAGAAAATATTCAACATATATATTTTTTGTATTTTAAAAGTAGAATAGATTTTAGAGTTTTGGGTCAAAAAACATCGCGCATATATTCCTCGCCTTTATAAAAAGCAGTTTCTCCCATCATCAACATCCCCCACTAGAGTGGTACATCTGTTACAACTGCATTGATTTATCAGTATCACCCAAAGCCCAGTCTTCCCTAGGGTTCACTCTTGGTGTACACGCATGGGTTTGGACAAATGTATAATAATGTGTGTCCACCATTAAAGTTCCATTGCCCTAAAAATTTCTATTAGTCCCCAGCAACCACTAATCTGTCTCCAATTTTGCTTTCAAAGAATGTCATGTAGTTGGATTCATATATAGTATGTAGCATTTTCAGACTGACTTAGTATGTTTGTTTCCTCCATGTCTTTCCATGACTTGATAGTTCTTTTCAGTGCCTAATAGCAGTCCTTTGCGTGGATGGTATAGTTTACTTATTCACCTACTGAAGAACATCTTGGTAGCTTCAAATTTTGGCAATTATGACTAGAGATGCTGCAAACATCCATGTGCAGGTAATTGTGTAACCAGTTTTCAGCTTTTTAGGGTAAATACTGCAGAGTATGATTGCTGGATTGTATGACGGGATTATGCTTACTTTTAAAAGGAAACTTCAACCTCTCTTCCACAGTGACTCTTCCATTCTGCATTCTCACCAGTGATAAATTTGTGTTTCTGTTGCTCCACATACTTACCAGCATTTGTCAGCGTTCTGGATTTTGGCCATTCTAATACATGTGCAGTGGTTATCTTGTTTTAATTTCTATGTCCCCAATATCATATGATGTGAACCATCTTTCCAGATGCTTATGTCTCATCTACAGATCTCCTTTGGAGCAGAACAGGCAGACGGACTGAAACACACTGCTGAGGGGAGCAGCAGGCGAGGCAGGAGAGGTCTGCTGCGCCATGTGGGTCCCCTCCCTGGCCAGCGGCAGGGATCGAACTTGTGCTGCAGTGGTTGCAGTTTGCGTCATAGTGTGTTGCTTAACCCACTGTGCCACCAGGGAGGTCCGTCAAGGTCTTTTTAATAAAAATTGAATTGTTTTCTTACTGAGTTTTAAGAATTGCTTGTATATTGTATCTTTTATCAGGTAGGTATTTTGTAAATATTTTCTCCCAGTCTGCAGCCTTTTTATTCTCTTGAAAGTGTCTTTCAAAGAAGTTTTTAATCTGAATGACTTTCAGTTTATTAATTCTTTTATGAATGGTGATCTAAAAAGTTTTTGCCAAACCCAAGGTGATCTAGGTTTTCTTCTGTTATCTTCTAGGACTTACAGCAATTTTTTTTAAAACACTTAGGCTTGTGATGTATTTTAAGTTTTTTTTTTTTTTGAAAGTGTAAAGTCTGTGCCTAGGTTCACTTATTTTCATGTCAATGGTCCTATTGTTGTAGCACCATTTATTGGAAATACTGTCCTTGCTCACCGTATTGCTTTGCTTCTTGTCAAAGATCAACTGATCATATTTACAGGGACCTGTTTTGGGCTCTCAGTTTTTCCACTTACTTGTCTATTCTTTCCCCAGTACCATGATATCCTGATTACTGTAACTTTAAGTAAATCTTGAAATGGAAGTTCTGTCAGTTCTTCAATTTTGTTGTTGTTCTTCTCTTTTTCCTTCTTCAATATTATATTGGAAATTCTGTGTCTTTTATCTCTCCAAATAAACTTTAGAATCAGTTTGGGAAGAATTACTATCTTGACAATGACACATTTTCCCATGCATGTGCACAGAATCTCTGCATTTACTTAGTTCTTTGATTTCTTTCATGAGTTATGTAGTTTTCCTTATACAGACCTTGCACATATCTGTTGGATTTATACCTACATACTTTTTGGGGGTACCAATATAAATGGTATTAATTTCAAGTTCCATTTCTCTATTGCTGGTATATAGGAAATTGACTTTTATGTTAATATATATCCTGCAATTTTGCTAAGTTGCTTATTAGTACAGCAGTCTATATGCTTTCAAATTTTCTACATAAACAATCCTGTTTCCTACGAATGAAATTTTCATTTCTTCCTTTTCAATATATACGGTTTTGTTCCCTTTGCTTTTCTTACTGATTACCAGGCCTTTCAAAACAGTGTTGAAAACCAGTGATAGTAGGCAACATACTTGCCTTATTCCTGACCTTAATAGGAAAGCTTCAGTTTCTCATCACTGTGATGAAGTATGTTAGTTGTAGGCTTTTTTGGGTAGATATTCTTTACACAAATACTGGTAATTGGTAACAAATTAAGGAAGTTTCCCTTTATTGCTGGTTTATTGAATGGTGTTTTTTTCTTTTTATTATGAATGGGTATTGGATTTTGTCAACTGTTTCTTCTACATCTATTGGTATGGTCATAGGACTTTTCTTTAGCCTATTGATGTGATGATTACATTAACTCACTTTTGAAAGCTGAACTGGTCTTGATTACCTAGAAAAATCCCACTTGGTTGTGGTATATAACTATTTTTATACACTTTTATATACTATTGGACTTGCTAATATTTTGTTGAAGATTTCTGAATTTGTGTTCATGAGAAATATGTAGATTTATTGTAGTAGCTTAGGTTTTGATATTAAGATAACGCTAAGGAAGTATTCCCTCTGTTTCTATGTCCAAAAGGAGACCATACAGAATTGGTGTAATTCCTTCCTTAAAATGTTTGGTTCCCCGGTGAACCCATCTGGTCTTGATGCTTTCTGCTTTGTTAATTCATTTCTGTTAATAAGTACTGATCTTATTTCCTAAAGGATATAGGCCTATTTAAATTGTCTACTTTTTCTTGTGTGGACTTTGGTAGAGCATGTCTTTAGTCAATTTCATCTAGATTATCAAATTTGGGGCAAAACGTTTTTCATGGTACTCCTTTGTTACCTTTTTACTGTCTATGGGACCAGTAGTGATGTCACATTTCATTTCAAATATTAGTAATTTGTGTAAAGAATGTTCTGAAAGTCTTAATAGTCAATTAAATTAATTAGATCTTCTCAAGCAAAGTTAGTATTCTAGACTTCATCAAAGTAATGTCACCACCCCCCCTTTTTTTTTGAGTATTAAAATCTGTATTTCCAGGATTATTCAAAATAATATTAATGATGTGTGATGTGAGAAAATATTTGCATTGTACCTGTGAAGTCAGTTGTCATAATACCAAAAGGGACCAGACAAAAAGAATTTGAGTTAAGAAGATTACCTTCTCACCTAACAATTTAATTTCCTTACCACTGAAACAGCACCAATCCCAAAAGGATGAGTTTTGAGCTATGGCTCCTACTTAGAACTTATTTTGCTTATCTGTACAAACTCCAAATTGATTCAAAAGGCAGAATTCAAAGTGAGCAGCATTAAAAAACTGGAATTTTAAAGTACCTTCGAAAGGAAGTCATTTTGGTACTGCAGACATTAAGCTGGAACTCTTAAAACACTGTAGAGATAATTGTAAGGACAGAAAAGGAGAAACTGTTTTCCTGTGACCCATTAATATAATTTTTCCTGGAAAAACGGAAAATATACCCAAAGGGGATATTTACAAGCATACTGAACGCAACATTGTTATGGAATGGAAAAACTGTCACAAGGGAAAATCAACTATGTCATATACATAGCAAGAAATATACATACACATGTGTATAGGTATATAAACATACATATGTGTAATACACATACATGCAAGAGAGTGGATTTGCAGAATATGTAAAGTATCACTCATGTAAAAACAATAAAGCTATATCTTTACAGGTACATATATATATTTATAAATGCAACAGAAAAAGATCTGGAAAACCACACTCGGAAATGATGACAGCAATTACCTCCAAGATTTTAAGGTGTCTGTTGCTCAGTGGCATAGGTTGTGGAGGGAGTTGTTCATTGTTACCTGTAATATTTTAACTTTTTAAAATAATGCGAATCAGTTTACATTTTATGGCTGAAATGAACCTGGAAAAAATAAAACAAAAAAAACCAAAAATACATTCTAAGAAACCAAACACAGCAAAAGTATACCCACCTTGACACTGACAGGTACCAACAAAGAAGCTTTAATGACACTCATCCTTTTTTTCCCCAGTGGAAATAGGACAAAGCTATGCAGAGATAAAAACAGAATATTCTCACCAAATCTGCATCTTGATATGACTGTTCAGCTGCTCCATTTAACCAAAGGTTATTCTTGTCTTCTTTCTCTGGGGTAGGGATGTGCCATCTATTTAATTGTGCACAAGGTCCTTACCTGTACCTTGATAAATGGAGGTAATGGAAAGATATCACCCAAGGAGGGGAACAATATACATGATTTCATATGAAAGCTAAGAGTGGACGAATATGAGCCATTGCATATTCAGCTCCAGTATGTTATGTATGCATTGCCATATGGCTCAATGAAAACAGATTTGCTCATTCTAAAATGGTGTGGTCAAAATATTTATATACAATTTCTGTACTATAACCTATGTTTCTTTTCCTATAGATAGCTCCTTTGCAGCAATGGTCTTTCAGAATTGTTACCATCCTTTATGATATATGTCAGAAGTCCCAAAATGATGGTCTGTAGGTAATGTGGTTTACAGATATGAGTTCTTTTGCGGCTACTATATTGTCCCCATAGTATTTTGAAAAGACTATCTTCATCTAGTAACACTGGGTCTATCCTGCTTCATAGTAACAATCAGCTGTGGAAGATTTTCTTACTGAAATAGGACAAGCACTCTGCAGTATCCTACTCTTTCCCTCACACCATCCCTCATCCTATTGCCAACCCAACATGAGCTGAGTCAGTTGCTATTGTCATGCTACTTCTGCTGTTTTTCTCACAGCATAGAAGAAAATTAGTTAATATTTGTACTTACTCCATCAAAAGTGGCAAAACTAGGTGGTGGCAAATAGTCAAGGAAAATGAGAGCAAATATTTTTCATGGGAATGAAGACTATTACTAGATATCAAATTTACATAGCATGTTTCTGATGAAAGAATATAACATGTCATTATAAAACTACTGGCTAATTCTCTCACAATATTTTCCTGTCCTCAGCAAGCATCTGGGTTTGTGATGCCTGGTTTATATAATCTTTATGGCTATACCACTAACTAGAAGATAAAATGGGCAGTGAAAAAGCAAAAAGGAGAATCGGAGATTTGTGAATTACAAATATACTGACCTATATGAATTTTATATTTAAAGTTCACCATATCAATTCTAAATATAACTGTTAAGCAACAACTATACATAACAGGTACAGCAAGGGTGGAAGAGCATTAAAACATAGTTCTTACCCTCTAGGAGCTTGCATTTTGGAGTGGGATATGATGGAGAAGAAAGAAGAGACAGGTGTGTAAGTTACTCTACTAGAAAGGCAAATCAAATATAAGCAAAGTCCTGTGAAAGCTGGGTGGAGAAAGCAAGATAGGAAGATCAGGAACAGCTTCAGGGAAAAGGTAACATGTGAGCTGGGCTGCTTCCAAAGGATGAGACAAGGAGGTAGTATAACAGGAAACTGCTGGAGTGCGCAGTTAAGTCATACAGTGAGGCTACAGTGTAGTATATAGGTGGTAAAAAGAGTGGAAGAGGAAGCTGGAGAAGTAGCTGGGATCATGTTGACAGACTTCTTTGTCAAGCTGATGTGTTTACCCATAAAAAAGTGATTTCCAAATGAAGTAGGTAAGATGCTTGTCACTAGAGCTAAAAGAAAATAGGCTGGTTATAGTACATAAGAATTACAAGTTACAGAAAATAAAATTACTTCTGTAAGGTACGTAACAGCAATACATGAATGATTTTCTTTACTCCACAGAGAAAACCCTAGTTTTCTTGCACAATAATTAGTTCACTGAGATAAATGCTATAAAAGAAATAAACATTAGACCTACCTAGTCAAGAAGTAGGAACATACTGTTAGAAATAATAGATCTGAGTCAAATTTCAAGTTATGGTGGAAGAGATTACTTCAATTCTTCAGATATCATACAAGAGGAAGCAATAATCTAGATCATTAAACACAAAGATATGAATATTTGGTAAAGTTCAAGTTTAAGTAAAAGTCAAGTAAAAACTTTAAGCTTCTATGATTAGAAGTATCAACAGGCCCTCCATGGTGGCGCAGTGGGTTAAGCAACGCACTATGAAGCAAACCACAGTCACTGCAGCATGAGTTCGATTCCTGCCGCTGTCTGGGGAAGTGACCCACATGGCGCAGCAGACTCCTGCCTCGCCTGCTGCTCCCCTCAGCAGTGTGTTTCAGTCAATCTGCCTGCTCTGTTCCCCGCTCTGTCTCTGGTGACTCCTCTCACCCCCCAGCACCTTTGGCCTGTACCCCAGTGCTTGTATGCATAAATAAACAAATCTTAAAAAAAAAGAAGTATCAACAATCTAACAAGCAATAAATGAGATCCCATATATACAGCTACAATGTACTTGTGAGGATTGAAGGAGATGGTTACAGAGGTCATGAAGTAAAAATCACATTGTTCCTGATTGCTATCTTTAGATCACAATGTCGTTCTAGTTCCTCAGAGTTTAGTGTACACACACATACCACAAACCAACACTGGGGGAGTTAGTCCTAGAACTTATGAAGAGCCTCACAAAAGGCAGGTTTTAGTAAGGATAAAGAAAGCACCAGGTTATAGACCAGGAAACCCAAATCCTAGAAGTGTTCACCATCAAGTAAATGTGAAGCTTGGAGCAAGTCATTTCTCTTCTTTCAGCCTCAGAAACTTAAATCTGTAAAATGAGATGATCCAACAGGAACGAACTCCAAGATCTCTCCAACCTTTTTACCAAATATCAAGTTTCAAATCAGCAGCCTTTCAAGTCTGACATGGCAGGAAGGCTGCACTTACAAAAGCAAATAAAACAAAGAAACAAAAAGTTTGTGGCACTAACATACTGAAGATATCACATAAAAATTCAGATTTTTTCCCCCGAAAACCCAGAAAAATCTGGCCACACCAGAATCATATCCCAAATGGCCACACTCTGCTGTGGTGAGCAGGTGCTGCTTCCTTTTTAACCAGACCTACCTTGTTCTCCAGTCTGCCAAAGTCTCCACCCTCCTGCCTCACTCATTTGTTACCTGTCCAACTGAGTCTGTGACCACTGCCAAATGCATAGGAAACAGCCTTCTAATTTATTCACTCTATAGATATGTGGTTATGCATTGAGAGCTAGATGCTGTAAGAGAAACAAGACATTAGACACACCTAGTCAAGAAATAGGAACTGTCATTAATAACAGATCTAAGAGTGGGATTTCAAGTTATTGTAGAAGAGATTTCAATACTTCAATACAAGAGGGCCCTGTAATCCTATATTAATATTGTTAAAAACAAGAATATAAATATCTGGTAAAAAGTTCAAGTTTCTTAAGCAGAAGTCAAGTCTATGCCCCACACAGTAAAATCTTATCTACAGAGTCTTCACTAGATCACAAATGCAAGAATGTGCTGGCAGGCAGGAGGCTGTCCATAAGGGCAGGAATTCAGTTCATCATGAAGGTGTACCTTGATTATAGTCACGTGTAAGGAATAGCACCTGAGAACTGAGCTCACACCAGTCGCTGAGGTGCAAGTACGTAGATACCCAGGTACAGATGACACTGGCTAAGTCATGAGGGGATCAGGAAACCTTCAGAGTGTCTGGCTAGTTTAGCCCTTCAAGACACTACGACTATCTGCACTGTCAGATGCTACCAGGCAGCATTTTCCAGGAAGCAATGTCTGTCATTGTCAACCCTCTACTATCATACTGTCTTGATAATTCACCACTGTGGTGTACTGGCTTTAAGGCCTGTCACCCTCTGAGGATGTCTATGTAGAGTAGAGGGTGTCATTGGTTATGCTCTTCAATGACAGAAATTAGGCAAGTGGCAAAATGATGATATATGGCATATGAAATTCATAGTTCATAAAAGCAAAAAACAGCATGAGTATCCATCAACCTTGTAAGTTAATTATAGTGAAGGCCTAAAATATTTTGCAACTATAAAAGAGAACGGGATGGAATGCTACTGAGCAATAAAAGGAACAGATTATTGATACACGTAACAACTTGAAGGCATACAAGGGAATTAAGCAAGAAAAAAACCCCAAAACCAAACATTATACACTATATAATTTCACTATACAGAATTCTTTAAATAACAAAATTTATATAGAAATGAACACATTAGTGATTTCCTAGGGTTATAGGCAGGGGTGGGATGAAGATGGAAGTGGATACACAAACCTACATGTAGTGACATATACCCATACAATATATATTCTGTGCCATGAGAAGAAAAGAAATTTATGTTAAGCACTTTCTAAATATATTCAGTAGACTTCCTTACAAGAAGATACCTTTGAAAACCAAAGAGGGAGGAGGAAAGCAGGAGAAGGGAAGGTTGGAGATAAGAATGAGAATATTCTATATAGATCTGAATAACCTCTTAAGGCGCAATATTAAAAAACAATAACCAAAATAATGTTTGTAGCACTTTTTCATTTGGGTAAACCAAAACAAAAAAATTATGGTTTTTACTTTGGTTTGCCCAAGCAATAATCAGGATTTTTTTTAATGCTTACCCACAAAGGCTTTTCTGAAAGGACACAGGAATAGACAACACTGTTTGCCTCTAGAGATATGGAAGTGGAAGGCTGCTTTGGGGTGGAAGGGAGACTTTAATATACTCTTGAAACTGCTAAAATTTGTAACAGATTTATTAGTTATTGATAAAATTACCACTTTTGAATACATGAAATTCAAGGTAAACCAATGTGTCAGTGTCCTCATTGGCAACTGCTGTCTGTTACTACTCATCTTCTCCTGGGTACTTATTAATCAGCCTTTGCCTGACTAAGCAAAGCCTCTTAAGTTTCTATACTGGTTCTGAAGATCAGCGTCACTGATTACCCAAAAATGCTTCTGAATTATTACTCCACACTGTACTATTTCATATGACATAGTTCTATCTCTGGTAGCTGACTACAAAAAGGTGTCAATTTTCTCTAATTAAGCCAGGTGAAAACTTCAAATTTCAAAAGCACAGTCAAGAGTAAGTTAAAAATTGATGGCAACTACTATTTCATTTTTACTTTATGTTTGATTCTGCTATGGCTTAGAAAAATTCATCTTAGCTTTGGTAGTTCTAAAATCTATCTGAGAAGCTGTACAGTCTATTTGTAGATAACAATCTATTGTTTTTACAGTCCTAGCAGTAAGCCAAGCTCTAGACGCCTATTACCAATATACCTACAACTTAGCAAGATATAATATTTTGAAAGGAAGCCCAGGTTGAAAGTTTGTCAATCCAAGTAAGAATTTAATACTTGGTTTCCAGATGAAATGGTTTTAACTTTGGTTTGCCCAAGCAATAATCAGGATTTTTTTTTGTACAAGAATAGCAAATCTGATCAGAAAATTTTAAATTTTGTATTTGTCAATAAACTTCTGAATTAATCACTGATATCTGAATGAAATTTGAGCTTCTAGAAAATTATGTAAATCAATTGTCAAATAAGACTATGCATATTATTGACTACTTTTAATCTCTATTATCAATCACAATTTATTTTGAATATGCTAACTTAACCCTAAATAAATGAGTCCTAAACAGAAAAAATTCTGTATCTCATCTACCTCATTATTTACACTAGGAGTCTATAAGTAGAGCTGAATCACTGAAGTGAGAGGTCTGAAACATTAACGGAATCAGAAAATTTCACCATTAGCAGACTAGTTTGTAGTGACATGAAAAATTTAAAATAACATGATTCAAATAAAAATTTAAAAGCATACATCATACAGTTTTCTGAGATACGGAAAACAAAGTTAATAAACAGTGAAATGTTAGCAAGTAAGTGGAACCCAATTTGGTTCTGGTATTCCACTGATACTTCAAAAAAATTTAAATATTGGTGTTATCAAAGGATTTTCTATTCATACAAATTTCTCCTAGATATTCGGAAGACTATTTTTATTCTGTTTTGCCTCTTGTGGTAATGCAAATTCAAGAATTTAACAGTTCCATACCAGACTAATACAGTCAAATACAAGTCTCTATTATTTCTTTTTAATGCCTACCCTCTTTTTAAAATTCATATTCTTTCATTGAGTTGTTTGTTATATCCAGTTTCCTAAAGTAGGCAACAGTCTATGTTTATCCTCCAAGGTCATGTTAATCTGTAGCTTCTAAAAATTAACAAGAGGTTACTCTAACTCTTCCCTGACCCCTTTGAATAAGATCACACACACATAACAAAGCCATCGCTACAAGGAAGAAATATGACAGATTCACAGTAGTTCTTGTGTAATCACCACTTATTTCATTGGAAATTTGAATACTGCCACTCAGAACATACAAGGTTAAGACAAGGCAAGTAAAACGTTCTCTATAAGAACATAAACACTTCCATTTTCTTCTGAACTAGAGAATGTATTCTGGAAATTTTGTTTTTAATGAAGTCATTTAGTAGACTGAATGGTAAATTTTTGTAAAACAAAATTCCACTGTCCATCTTGTAATGTACCATCACTCAGCATTTACTAGGCAGTTGAGAAGGACTGGTATATAAAAATGTAGTGTTGGCCAATAAATAACTGAAGTAGCTCATTTAAACATAATTTCAGAAAAGGTAAAAAATACAGAAAGTTGTCAGAATTTTCCACTAAACTAGAGTTGTCAATACTGTAATTTCAAGTTCTTGAACCAAAAGTGCTACTATTTGAGTAGTAATAAATATCAGGTCTGTTCACATGGTACTTAATGTAGTTCATAAAAGTAGAAGGTATTAGTCTGTAGCCCCAAAGTGAATATTTCAAAATATTTAAACCTTTTGTGAGCAAATTTACAACTTGATAAGTTGGATTATAGAGTAGAAATGGTGTTTTGAGAAAGAAGGCTCATCTCTGTTCTCTCTAGTGCTAAAAAAATTACTTCTTTTTATTTGCAGAATGAAAAAAGGGAAAAGAACTATTTTTCTGTTTTTAAATAAGAATGATGTTTGAGTGTTAGCTCTGTATATTTCTAGGTTCTACATGGTACTATCCACAAGAAAGGAAGTTGTGTGCAGAAACCACGCGTCCTGATAATGAGCAGTCTGGCAAGAACCTTGAAAATTTGACAGGCTTAAAGGTTGCATGCTAGAGAGCTCTATGTCTCCACACCCCTTCCCCAAAATCACAAATGAAAAATCAACCATTCAAATTCAGCACTAAAGCGCTCCTGAGTTCAATGGAGCATATCAGTTCTGTCCAGGTCAAAGCCAGATCATGGAAAGATCAAAACTTAAAAAAGCATGAGGGGAGAAAATGAAAAGAGGAAAAAAAGAAGGGAGGGAAGAACAGAGAAGACCAAAAAATAAAATGATAAAAGTATTATGTTACAGATATGCTCTAGGGAACTGATAATGAATATTTGCTTGTTTTTTATTAAACTTGTTAGTTGTTTACAAGTCTGTTTAACTCTGGGTTTACATTTTACTACTCCACATGTGCATACGCTTCACTCACCCTCCATCAAACTTCCGTATTTGAAATGGTCTCCAAGACTAGGGATAAATTATCTATGAAACAAAGATGAGTTTTGAACATCATTGTACCTTGTGTTTACAGCATGCATTATGGAATTATTGAGCTATATAGTATTCAATGGGAAAGAGGTTTGGGGATGTTCAGTTAGCATGTAATTAGAACACATCATACTAAAATAGCAATAAATATAAAATTAAGAAAACAAGAGAAAGGGGCCCATGCTGTATAGCCCATGAATCTCATTGGCTTTATCGTGAAAGTTTATTGTTTTTAATTCTAGTACAATCAGCTACCAGTTACATACAGTAAAAAACAAAACAGCCACAAAGCAATGATGATAGAGATAGTCTGTGACACTGTACAGTGGAGGAAGTATTTTCTGTTGGAATCCTCCAGCAGACCCCCACCTGGCTTCAGTAGATAAGCTATCACTCCCTCCCTCCCCAAAATAGTTAAAAGGAAATTTAATGTCTTGCTTGGGTATAGCAAGATTCTAATACCTCTTGGGTGACACTGGAGAACTTTAAAAAACTAAAGCAGTAGAAACAAAACAAAAACTGAAACGTGGAAGCAAGGTGACACACAACGAAGCTCCATGAGACCTTGGGTTAAGATCACCTCAAAGCGAACCACCTGGAAAGAAAAGAAAAGGCTGTCACGCCAGGAAAGCACAGGCAAAAGTTCAATAGATCTCAGTATCACATCATTCCACTTCTTTCCACATCTACAGAATCCAAGCTTTTCTCAAGTCTTATATAATTATAAATGAAACGGGCTGCAGAAAATTTCTTACTTTTCCAATACCTCATATTTTAAGTGTCGGCAATAAGCACATACTTACTCTTTTAGAACCAGATAATAATACAAGAGAAGCATTTTTAGCAAAGCATGCTGTCTTCTTCATCTCAGACCCTTCAAAACAACCATACAGTAGGCTGTTTCTATGACTGTATACCCTTACCTTAAAGGAATAATGATTCCATTCAAAAACTAAGTTTCATATATATTTGGTTCGATTGAGGGCTTTTTCAGCCAGATGACCACTTTCATCTGTGATCTTCTCCCAATCAGTCTGTCCGACCACAAAACCTATGGCCCTTTTCCTATCTGCGTCCTTCTTTTCTTCCAGGTCTGCCCATCTCACCTAAAAAGAACATAGCATTAGACTAGGCTTTTGGAAAAATCAATATGCAAAGAGCTTCTTCCCTCTCTTGACAGATTTAGGAATAGGATAGCTGATATGAAACCAGTGAAGTTCTAAAAAAGTTAGAAACTACATATGAAGATTGGAGAAAATCATGTATCTTGAGTTACAGACAAGAAGCTCTCTAATCAATCATCAAGTCCTAACCATTTCAGCTCCTGAACCATTTCAGCTCACCCCCTTCATCTCTTATTGTGCTTATTTTAGTTCAGTGACATCACTTTTTTTTTTTTTAATATTTATTTATTTATGCACACAAGAGCTGGGGTACAGGCCAGAGTCGCGGGAGGTGAGAGGATTCACCAGACAGAGTGGGGAGCAGAACAGGCAGATACACTGCTGAGGGCAG
>JAGFMF010011747.1:781516-799569 GCA_019455555.1 Galemys pyrenaicus | reverse complement strand
AGTGCGTTGCTTAACCCACTGCACCACCAGGGAGGCCCCAAGTTTAGAAAATTCTAAAAATATAAACATGAGTTTTTTCATCTTTCAAATAGATACACCTGATGAAAGAGGGAGAAAAATGTTTGAAGTACTGTATGCAGTTAAAGAGTAATCACAGAAAGTGAAAAGTGTTTTTCTGAACTCAGTATAGTATAGTATGCCTTCTATCATATATTTTCAATGTAAATATAAATTTAAACACTGTTAATGCTACACTTTTTAGAATGATGTTCATCTAAGGAAGAAATCAGGTAAGGTCTTGACATGACAAAATATAACAGTCTAGGTCCCATATTAAGATTATCAGTAACCTCTTAAGATTAAAAAGTAACAACTGGCTTTTCTAGTGATGATGGATCTGCATTGTAAGTACCAATTCATTACTAAGCTGATGAAGCAGAATATTCCTAGAATCATTTTTTAAAAACTTCAATTTTATGAACAACTAAGTCTGCTAAACAGACCCAAAAATAAAGACAAACTCATAAAACTGGGCCATTTTAATTATTTTTGAAAAGAATAGAATAGTTCTCTTGATGGCAGACATGTGAGGATGTTTGGTAGTATTCAGAAATCACAGCATGGTGTTTTCCTGATTACTGTGTAGTCTTCAATAATTACAGGAGTTACTTGTATGAAACTGCTGTCAAACTAACAAGACTGCATTTATGCATCTATCATTTTCGGGATTATTGGTAACCTGGGCATATTTTCCCCAAATAACCTTGCCTCCTTGTGTCACAAGGCCCAACTCGCTCACATTAACTTCAATGACAGTACCTTTGGTGATAACACCCAAAGTTGTATAGAGTGGAGATGAGGGATTCTTTTTTACACCAAGTATTGGCAGACAAAAGGTGGCTTTCAGTTCAGGATGTGTTACATGGGCCTTTTTGAAACGTAAACCCATTGGTCTAATGAATCTTTCATATTTAGGTGGTTTTCTTGTAAAGCCGTCTCCAACAAAGCAGACTTTTGTGACCATCCTTTTCCATGCTTTCTTCTTTCTCTTTCCAGTTCGAATAACTTTTAATACTTCTGTTTCTCCCTGTGCACGAACTTTCGGTAGTGGAACCTCCCATTTCCCCGCTTTTTATTTTCGTTTTTGTTTAATCATATTAGAAAGTACTTTAGCTCGGGACTGTCCCTCTCTGTCCAGCAGATATGCAGGTACTGCTCCTTGTGGTGTCTTTTCATCATTCTTTTGTTTGGTATTTCTCTTTTCATGCATCTTGATAGTCTTTTTCATTTGTATTTTCTCAGCATGGCGCTGTTTATGGTAGAGCTTAGCTTTCAGGCCAATCATCTTTTTTGCCTTCTTTGAACGCTCATGAGCCTCTCGACCTTCCTTCTTCCTTTTTTTCTCATGGTAATCCAAACTATAGCCATAGCGTTTACGGTGTAACTCGATATATTCGTTTTGTGGCATTTTGATGGCCGCAGGACTGCCGGGGGCAGCCTCCCGATGGCTTGGAAGTTCTCAACTTGCGGGCAGTGACATCACTTTTTACCCAAGATGTAAAGCACTAACCCTTACTTAGTCTTCCTATCTTTTTTTTTTTTTAAATATTTATTTATTAATGCATACAAGAGCTGGGGTATAAGCCAGTGGCACGGGAGATGAGAGGATTCACCAGAGACAGAGTGGGAAACAGAACAGGCAGATCCACTGAAATACATTGCTGAGGGGAGCAGTGGGCAAGGCAGGAGAGGTCTGCTGTGCTATGCAGGTCCCCTCTCAGGCCGTGGATCGAACTGGCCGTGGATTGCGCTGGTGTGCCGCGGATGTTTCACAGTGCAGTACTCAGTCTGCTATGCCACTAGGGAGGCCCAGGCTGCCTATCTTCATTCTCCTAGCTTCAATCCATTCTATCAAGATGATCCTAAAATATACACAGCTGTGACTCTCACCTGCTTTAAATCCTTCCCTTACCTACAGAAAAGTATACAAGCACCTGGATCTGGTCCCATCTATTCTCTTGGGGCATCTCTGGACAGTACCTATGGTATTTTACACAAGCAAAGCAAAACTACTCCTAACTTTCAGAACACACTGGGCCACTTCCCATCTCTGTAATATTGCATGCACAAGCCTCTTTTCCTGAATGTCTTTGCCCTTATCTTGTCTACCTGGCATGAGCCTAGTCATCCTGCCCTGATTTTCTCCTCTTGTCCATAATAATTATTGCTTCCTTGGTATTACTTTTGCATTTGTTATGTCTACTTTTGATTTTCCACATTATACAGCAATTATCCATTTATAGATTTGCCCCTACCTGCCAACAGACTATAATCTAGACCTAGATCAAGGACTGAGTTTTATTTGTCTCCACACAATAAATATTCTCAAGATTTAATCTTAGGTAGCAAACAGGGAAGTGGTATTATAACTTTCATTCATGAAAACAGAGATCAAGAAGCTGATACCATTTAAGATTGTAAATATAAATATATAATCAGGAATATTGCCTATTGATGTTCTGATTTTTTAAAAATATAGATTCTTACATATTACATTAATAATTTTTAAAAATATCAGCTATGATATGCAAAAGTTGAAATAGAGACTATGAAGTTATAGTTTGCAATGCATTGTACTGAATGAAGTCTGTAGAGACTGTATTTTCAATACGACTTATGACTAATTATTTGTGACAAAGAAAGAGAATCAGAGAATGCAAACTCTATGATCTTCACACCGGAACTGGAAATGCATTATTACTCTTACAGGTGCACGACTGTCCATATTACCATTTGAAAAACTGTTAATGAAATGAAGAGGCTTTTCCAAAGAGTCAACACTTGGGAAAATAATAAAGGTAATTCTTTTTAATGTAGATTTGTAGTGTATAGAAAACCCATGATTCAATTTATTTCATGAACCTCAGTAAAAAGTTTAGTAAATAATGTAAGTTTTTTTTTTTTTTTTCTTTTTCCACAAAGATCTCTGGACCTTCTGCCCATTAATACTGATGTATTCATTTTAATAGATTCATTGAAAGGTATGGGATCAATGGTAGAACATTTTAGCAAAAATTACTATGGGGGCCTCCCTGGTGGCGCAGTGGGTTAAGCAACGCACCATGAAGCAAACTGCAGCCACTGCAGCACGAGTTTGATCCCTGCTGCCGGCCAGGGAGGGGACCCACATGGTGTGGCAGACCTCTCCTGCTGTGCCCGCTGCTCCACTCAGCAGTGTACTTCTGTTGATCTGCCTGTTCTGCTCCCCGCTCTCTGTGGTGAATCCTCTCACCCCCCCTACACCTCTGGCCTGTACCCCAGTGCTTGTATGCATAAATAAATAAATCTTTAAAAAAAAAATTACTATGGTTATTTAAGTGGGATGAAGGGTAGCCCAACAGACTGTAGCCACTGAACAAAGACAAGGTGACCAGCTCACAATAAATTTAAACCCATGAATGGTACCCTTAGCGCTGAGTTAAATGCACTAAGTATTTCACTTTGAGCAAAATAAGAGCTAACTTTTAAATCCACAGTTTAAATTCTAAGTTTTAAAACTCATATAAAATAAAGAGGATGAGATTTTTATAAGTGGGTATTTTTCTAAATATTATATTTTAGCATGACTACTCAGTATTTTATAGTTGGAATTTAAGTATTTTGGAAACTACTCTATTTTGTTCACATATCTAATATACATTTATGCTATATTAACACTATTTGCCTACTAGACTCTCCACTGGAGGTCAACTATCTACAGACCGAACACACACTCAACATTGCAGAGAATGAATGATGACCAAAACATTGAGAAATGAAGAGTAATAACTTTCCACTAGAAATGACTTCATAAATGTCAGTGTCTCTCCTAATCTTTGTAGAGGTACTTTTATTGAGATTTATTACATTTTTTTTCTATTCATCTTAACTGTAAAAAAAAAAATGATAGTATAGAAAATCTCAACTGACACAGCACAGTCATCAAAGAAACACAAATTAAAGCCCAATTTAGTTATCATTTTATGCCCAACTAAACAAGTGAAACTTTTGTGCATGTGTTTTAAAACTTAGCTCTTTGGGCAAAATTCAATGTGTTCAACTCCACAGAACTACTGCTTTGTTATGGTGGATGTTGATCCCAGGAACCCCCTGGTATTTGTAAAATGCTAAATTACAGAATTAAGAGACCCCAGGAGAGGAATAAGCAATGAATGCTGCATTCATTGCTACCTATAGGATCTCTCAGTGCTCTATGTTAATTTTGGTAAGTGGTTTGAAAGGCAAACCTATATGACATGAGGATATGAGGTAAGAAGGAGTTTAAAGAATTCTGGGGGCTCCCTGGTGGCGCAGTAGGTTAAGCAGCGCACTATGAAGCAAACTGCAACCACTGCAGCACGAGTTCGATCCCTGCTGCCGGCCAGGCTGGGGACCCACATGGTGTTGCAGACCTCTCCTGCCTCGCCCACTGCTCCCCTCAGCAGTGTGTTTCAGTCAGTCTGCCTGTTCTGCTCCCCACTCTGTCTCTGATGAATCCTCTCACCCCCACACCTCTGGCCTGTACCCCAGTGCTTGTATGCATAAATAAATAAATCTTTTTTTTTAAAAAAAAGAATTCTGAGTAACTACTATGTGCACACCTCAGTTCTCTTTGCCCACCCAACTGACAAAAGAAATTGTACATAATCACTTACCCCTTACTGAAGAGGGCAACAAACATCTGGCTAAAAATAAACCAGAGATAAGTAATCCTCCTTCAATATTATCGTTGCCAGAATGACAGCAAATTACTGTTCACAAGAGCTATTTCTACTTCTGTTGCTTCAACTTTAAAAATGGAATAAAAGCAATAAAGTAACCCCTAAGAGGAGCTAGATATACAACAAACCATTCATCATATCTCCTTCTCTCATCTTTTTCAGCCACACAGACAAGGTTTAAAGGCTACCTGAAGTATTTTAAAGAGCTCTGAAACTTGGAGGTTTTTTTGTAATAGTATCCACTACAAAGAAACTTCACTGGCATTTGCATTCTCTTTTAATAAAATATTCTTCTAAGTACTAAAGCAGAGGAAATTAATAAAAATTACATATAAAGAAATTATAATGCAATTCAATTATTAAAGAAAAATAACACCTTCCTTTCACCTATCAGATTTTCAAAAGTTTAAAAACAGCATTGCTGGTACAAGCGTGGAAAAAGAGGTATTTATTTATATGTGGATATATAAATAGGTGTAATCTTTCTGGGGGAAAAAAAAACTTACAATATCTGTCAGAATGATAAATAGTATTCTGTGACCTTACAACTTCAGTGCTAAGATCATACTCTAGGGATATACTGCAAAAAGGTGCCAAGACTTAGGCACCTCCATTTTCAATATACCATTTATATTAGCACCGAAATGAAAACAGCACAAGCATCACCAGTAAGAGACTGGGTAAATAACTGATTATACAACCAAATAATGGTGCACTATGGCAGCCATTTAAAAGGAACAATAGGCCTGTCTACATTTATGTAGAAAAATTAAGACAGATTAGCTGAAAAAGGCTTATGCCAATGACTGATATATGACATATCTCTTTGCTTTTTTATTTTCTTTTAAGTTATACAGAGATGTCACTTCTATTGAATTTGACATCATGTGAAGACTTATCCAATATCCTGGCTTCATTTCTCTATTCCCTTTCATAGAAAAACTTTATAGAGTTGTCTACATTTGCTGTTTTGTACTTCTCTGTTTCCTATTCTTTTTTCAGTTTGCTCCAAACTCACTTCTGTCCTTCAACTGAGAAAACTTAACCAACTGTTGCTCAATCATCAGCTATTTCTCTACATTGCCATAGCCAATTGCCATTTCCTTGTTTCCAATTTATTTGTCTTCTGTGCATCAAGTAATAATTGTTTTTTACTTGTTGAAATTTTTATCTCTATCTGAACTAAATTTTGGAGTACCAAGTCCCATTATTATTTCTAACTTAATTGAACTTCTGATAGTTCACTCTCAAATTTTTCATTCCCAATTTTGTCTAGCTCTGTAAATGGCACCACACACATGGAGTGTTTATGGCTAGAACTCCAGAGTCATCTTTGATTATCTACTGCTGTATTTTTATATCTAACCCACTGAGAAGTCCCATAGCATCTCTTTAACATGTTGCACCTGGCTTTTCTGCCCCATAACACAATGGCGCAAGTGGCTACTCCCAAACCTTTAAAGTTGATTATGTGCTAGTCACGTGAGGGTAGTCTAGTCTCCATTTTATAAGCTACTTGCACGTTATGATGTGATAATTTGTGATATCTGACTCACCGTTTTCATGTAATATGATATAGTAAAAATTAAAATGCTCTAAAAGAATGACATTATCTCCCTATAACTTTCAAAACCAGATACCTAAATTAGGTTTTTCATCTGCTGACAGTTATTGACAAAGTTTCTTACCCGCTTCTTCCCAGGCTCAGAAGCACGAGTATCATAATCATCAGGGAGCTGAAGATAATCCTCCATTCTGCTGGCAATCGCCTCCCAGTCACGTTTCCTTTTAGTACCAGTTCTCAAGCCATCCAACTTGTCTGAAGGACAAACACAGAGCCGCAGCATTAAGGAAAAGTGTAAGTTTGCACACAGTACACAAACAAGGGAAAAGAAGGCTGGAACACTGTCAGAGGACTCATCCATACTTTTGAGAGCAGCAAACTTGCAGATCCAAACTTATCGGGGCTGAGGTAATATCAAGTTCTGTGTGATTTCCAAGGTTTATTTGGTGTTCATCTTGGCAGCATTATGTTACAATATTGGTTTAAGTAACAGACATGGGTAGAGCAAAATGGACTTGTGTTCCCTGGCCAACTTGTTTCCATGGCCCCCACTCCCCATTACAAACTTCAGTTTTTATGTTTTGAAAAATTCTGAATTAGATAATTTCTAAAAACAATTTCCTTTTTAAAAAAACATAATATTAATATCATCCATTTGTTCTATAACCACACCTGACACAATGTCATATGAAAAGCAGGTAGTACCAAGAACTTAACGAGACAAAACTTATGTTTCAAAGGTTTTATAGATCAACAGTTTCTTGGCATTTTGACTGCTGTGAGAGGATTCCCTGTGAGTTAATGTTTATAAGTTAACTACAAAAATCACCACTTTCTTTGGTTATGCTATGAAATGCTGTTGACCATTCTGAGGCTAAGGGCTGGGCATTCAAAGTCACCAGATTTAAATTTTCTTTCTGAATCTTCAATCTGAGAGGCCTAGACTTTATAAGGTCTCAAAAAAATGTAATCAATTAAAAGAACATGAATTGTTGACTCAGAAGAAAACGGAATACACATTTTAGTTTCTTAAGAGGAAAACATGACAAAAATGTGTGCTCTTTTTATTGGTTAATACTGATTTTAAGTTTTACATGGAAAATTTGGAGATATATCTATATTTTAGCTACACTGAAACACTAAACTTTTGAATCCTTTGTAATTATAGAAACACTATCATTAAACAGATCAATGAAAGAAACTGAAAACTTCAGACACATAATAATCATACTTCAGTGAACTCCATAAAGGGTGCATAGTGTATATAATAGAAATCTTTTAGGCACCAAGTTGGAGAGAACTTGATATGAAAAGAAAGGTACAATGGGAGCAGTGGCAGGAGGGATGGTGAGTTTATGTTTCAAATGTAAATATCACACACAACTAACTGCACCATACCATAGAGGCTTCAGAAACCAGTACGATTTTGCATACTTGGCATAGGTTTTATTTCCTAAACCCCTTCCCCATAGAAGCAACTTTATTGAAAAGTAAACAAGGCAAACTACAACACTTTACAAAACTCAAGAAAATTAAATCATATCACTTTGGAAAAACTTTAACATGGTTCAGTTCAACACAAACAGTCTCCTAATCTCCTCTGTAAGTCACATGCTGTACACCAAATGGCTCTAACTACATGTACATGACAGGCCACGTTATACAAGGTCTTAAAGAATTGATGCCTTGATTGTACAGGGACAGAGATACAGTATTTAAAAACCAACAAAGTCCCACAAACAATAAAACTGTTCTCAACTCAACAGTTTACAGTATTACCATAAAAGTAAGAAGCTCCCACATGCTTATTAAATAAATTGCAAAGAATTTCCACACTTAGTAAGATCAACTTGGATATTAACATATTTTAAAGAAAAAATTCGTATTTCAATTCCAAAAATAGAGCATGGCCAGGCAGCAATGTAGAAGGGCAGTGTGAAAAGTGCAAGAAATTTTCCTTATACACTGGGTGTGTGACAAGAGTTACAGACCGGGAGTCCCATATTTGCAACATGTAAATTCAGAAGAGCCTGCATTTCTAGTCTGAACACCCTGTTTGAAACCTTTCATTTGAAATTTTATTATGCACAAAATGTTTAAAGTTTCCTTCTCGGGACTGAAGAAAGGTTCAGACCTCTTCCATATGGCATCCTGGAAACCCAAACACACAGATGTATGGCATAAGGTGGGGGAAGAAGAATCTGGGGTGTTAAATACAAAAAAAAAAAAAAAAAGACGTGTCCAATACACTCATACTAATGATTTCAAAGGTTTGAGTTTCAAAGATGAAGATGAAGGTTTAAATATCCAACTTGGCAGGTCACAGAATTTTACCACATCTTCAAAACAGTGTATATTGTAGCACAACAGAAAAAATTTTCATATATCTAAGTATAAATGATATTTCTGAAAATTTGTTCAACATGGTGAACATACAAGGGTAAGTGCTTATACAAATAATTGCATTCCAACTGTAAAGAGATGAAACTGTCCAACATGTAGAAGGCCAATACACAATAACTTATAAGCAGAGACAAATGACACTGAGATGAGAAAAGCCAAAGTACCTGATACGGAGAAATCTAAATTATGATGGTAAATCTCAAACATTCTTTTGGTTTAGAAACTAAGCAGAAACTAAGCAGTTTGAAGAACTGAAATCATGTCACTGGAATTTAAGCAGCTTCAATGCTGAATCCCAGCATCTAGTGTGGGATATAACACCCACCCTTGAATTAGGGTGCTTGTATCCCTCAGAAGGAGCCCGTCAGGTGCAAGTTAAATGTGTGCCGCAGGCAGTCTTCAACAACCCTGACACCCATGGCGGATATCGCTCAGGCCAGTTCTGAATTTTTCTAAAATTATATCACTTCCAATTAAACATACAAACATAGGCTGAACTGTATACCGTACTTAATATACACAGATTAAGAATTTGCAATGAGACTTAACCACAGGCTTGAAAGACTACAGATAAGAAAGCATTTTCTCACTGGCAGATTCATTTATAAATCAAAATTCCTGTTACTGAGTCATATCTTCTGGTTCTGTGTGTGACGCTGCTTGCCAAAATTTAGTATGTTTCCACCCAGCATAATCATGTTACCAAGAGTAATTTAAGAATGTTGGTAATATACTCTGAAAAATAAACTGTACCTGATAATCAAATCTACTGGTTAATTCTTAGATGAAGACCCTTATGTTTTACAGAAGGACCTTCTTCTCAATTGGTTCCATGAGCCAATCTCAAAGAAGCAACCACTGTCAAGAGATCTCCCAATCAATTTGCCTTCCTCCGCAGCTCAATTAACTCTCAAGATAACACAGCAGTACAACTGCAAATCACTGTACATAACTGTCACTCGTTAAAAACAAAAACCCAACCACAAACATGTTAGAATTTATTTACAAGATTTGTTACTAGATATTCAGTAATTGAATTGAAATGATTTATTCAGCAAATCCACTTCTGGTATTTGCTATCTAACATTTATCTTTAAAATTAACTGAATTTGTGTAAGATGCATTTTCTGAGAAGCAAATGGCAGACAGGCCAGAATTTTTTTTGAGAAATTCATACCAAGATTAGTAGCATAAATTCTTAAACAATCATAACTACATTTCATTTCCCTTTCTCTTTAGAAACTAGAAAGGAAAATTTAAAAAATGGACTGGCTCAAGTTTTAAAAAGCACTGTTCTAGATCGTATGTTACATAAGGTCTCTGAAGATTATATGTGTAGGTAATGTATTTATCACTTTTACAACCCCCTTGTTTACCTTTATTTATGATCTCTCTTAACCCCAAAAGATAATCACTATTCAGACAATCAGAAAAGGAAAATGATGTTACAGTTTAATAGACTATTCAAAAAGCACAGAAATTTAAATAGATTGAACCTGACGTCAAAATAAGCAGATCTAAAGCATCATTATTGAAAAAGTAATTTGTGATTATTATTTTGCTACATCTTTACTTGCACTTAAATACTTATAAACACCTTAACGGTTTAAAGGAGATATTTGATTATTATTAAAATTTCCCACAGAGAGAAGATTAGTGGAAGATATGTCCATAAACACAGATAATTTCCACATGACATGTATAAGAAAAAGTTCTAAAACTCTACAGAGAGAGCACCTATTCCAACACTATAGTAATACTACAATTTGTGGAACTACCTTTTAACATAGGAGCTGTTCAATCTCAATTGTTAACATGGTCAGTTGGCAAAATGAAAGGTATAGCCTATATAATTATGTGTAAGATACACCCCTTCTGATGTCAGAAACACAATCAACTGTGTCTCAAACACTGAAGCAGCTAAACGGCTCAAATTTGTTTTATGATATTAAGATATTTAGATAGTTACTTCAGTTTTGGAGTAACAGCATGATACCAGAAGAGAAATGTAGAGACTGACTGTCAAATGTCATACAATAGTGTCAATCTTTTCAAAAAGTCCTTATTATATCTTCCATTTTTAAAATTAAGACAATTTAATTAATATTTAAAATAGTTCAAAGTGAGGTCAAATATACTGAAAAAGTTTTATATTATTACCATGAAATATTGAAGGAAAATCCATTGGAAATGTATGATTTTTGTGTTTTATAAATAACCTCACACTAAGCAACTATAATTTTTGATTTGGAAAATAATTTCAAGTAGTTTACCTTGTAAACTGGCACTAAAGACAACATGAAGGACAGTTTAAATGGAGTAATATAAGAGTAGGCTCCTCAAAAACATGAATTATATATCTACTTCCCTAGACTCAGAAAATCTAACTTACCATACATCAAAAATACCCTTTAATTAACTTTTAAACTTCAATATTTATTATTACTACTATTATTGTTACCCAAAGTTTTCATAACCAGGTTCAGCTATGGATTGTAGCTAAATATTCTTTTTTAAAGAGCAGAGATCTCACTGGCACCAACATTTCTAATAAAAAAGAATGAATTTTAGAAGTGACATTATTTTACTACTAAATTTATCACATATTTCTGCTTACTTTAAAAACTTTAAATGGTATTAAAGTTAGTGCATTTAAAATGCTTTTTTTTCCCACTCTTCCACAATTTATAACTGAAAGCTAGTAAAATAGATTAGAGGATGTGAGGTTAAGTCAAAATCTTGGTTATGTAGAAATTTGGGGAAATTTGTTCTTATGGCAGAGAGCTCTATGACCATTACCATCAGGTATCACATATAAAAACAGGAAAAAGGAAATACCCACCTAGCTTTGCCTCAGATGTGTCCATCTCCCATTTGCTTTTCGGAATGTAACCCTAAATCGTACACAGAGAGAAGCTCGAAGGGTTAGAAAGAGACACATACATGCATATCACTTTTGAACTGGAAAAGCATTAACACTGGGAATGGATTCAGTTTCCACTTACTAGTTATAAATATATGCTTAGGGAAAACACAGTCTCATTATCTTTGAAGAAACTGAATTATCAAATTCACTACCCAGATTTCAGAGTAGTCAATTCAGAATAGTATCATGAAGGCGCTTTGAGGCAACTACAGTTCAGGACACACGCTCATCTGAACAACAACTGTACAGCAAATATGGTCAGAATGTATGGTAGTTATTGTGCTAATAGTAATCATTCAGAGTGCCAGAGGGTTTGTAATACTAACTTTGTTACTTTCTAAATACAACTGCTAGTCTCACGTGATAGCAGCCATGAGGTCCAAAGAGAGTTCCAGTGTAATTTTAAATACTCAAAAGAAAGGAGGAAACTTGGTATCACTGAACCCAACTATTTAGTTCAACTTCATTTTAAAGTGAAACCACTTTAAAATCAATCCATTTACCAGTTACATATCACAAAGGCTAATGACTTTATTGAATCAATTTTTCACTAGTTGGATACTAGGTTATCATTTTTGATGTCTTTTAAAATTATACTTTCCTATTATATGAAAAATCAGAAATCTCCACAGGCAATTTACATCTTATTTAATAAAAAAACTGGGTGTTTTATTTCAAGCAATCTGATAAGATTTTCAAATTTCCTAATGCAGTTATTTAACTAGGTAGTAATGCTTTCAGTTTGTTCACTTAGCAAGTGTATGCTTGCTCCATGTAATTTACTGTGGTTCCCTTTTTCTTTTGCTAGCATTCTCTTTTCTATTAGACCCTAAAATACAGAACTTTAATATCAGGACCTATTATATAGGACAGATTCATCAAAGGTGTCAGTATCATTTTTGAAGTATCAATGTATCTCTTGATTATTAGGAATGCTTGAGTTCAGAGAACAGACTGACACATAGATAAGATGGAAAGTATGTTGACCGTTTCTTGACAACAGCTTCTATGTAAGCATTCTTTTACTAGAGCATCATCATTCTTCCAGGAAACCTATTAAATTTATATATTTCTAGTCTTTAAGCCAGACTAATAATTCAAGTTTAGTTTATTAGGCAGCACTTCAGGTGATAAATTACACCATCTTTTTCCAAACACATTTTTATAACAAACCGAAACAGAACTATGTTGAAGTTGTAGTGCTAAAAGTTATAAGTACTGATGAAATTTTGTACAAGTTATAGTTAAAAAAAAAAAATCATTTGAAAACCTTAAGCATCACTAGAATAATATATTTATAAACTCTGAGTTATGTCTACTAAGTTCACTAGAGCACTAACGAAGGCAAAATCATACCAATGATCCCCCCAAAAGGTTTCTTAACCAAGACAACTTTGGATTTCACCCAGATGTAATAATCAGTACAGAACAGACAATGCAAAGCTTACTGAGAATTCCATTAAAATGGTCTGAATGACATAAGACTTGCTCTTAACCCTTTGGTTAAAATTTTCCAGGAATCTTTTACTCTTGGGATACACTCCAACAGTAGAAGATCTGGATTCAGTAATTTTGAATGGGTTAAGAGAAGTTTTGTATTATAAGGATATGCAAAATCTTTATAATATGCAAAACAAGTGTATTGATTTCCCCCTGCTGGAACCACCCTGTTCTTAAGACTTCTCATTGCTCAAAATGTTAGACCCCTTGGAAATGAAAGAGATAGTCCAGCAGGGTAGAGTTCTAAGGCTTCCTTGTAATGTTTCTAATGTAAAAAAACAGTAATACAGTATATTTCATTTTTAAAAACAATAGTACATTAAATTAAAAGTTGCAACTTTTGACCTACCCCTAAAAGCAAGTCAGATGTTATAAACCATATTCTGAACTGAAATCGCCACAAAAGGAAGACAGATTTCAGAAAGCTAACATTACGGATTTCTCACATGATTACTTTCTAGCGTACACGCTGCAAGTAGCTGAAGAGGTCATTAGCCAGGTTTCAGAACAGCGTGAACCTTTAAGTGAATTTTTTGCCTAGATTTCAGAGCATATTTATGTTAAATAAGAACTAATTAAGAAAAATATTTTATTTAAAGAAGAAAACATACTGAGACTTAAATGCCATTCATTTTAAAGCCTATTTTTTAATTCACATATAAAAACTAGGAATGTAAAGGTTGATATCATCTCTATATAATCACACAGTTTCTATCCAGCATCTTCTATATCACACATTGTTTGATGGGACCACTCCTTAGAGAATCTGTATTTTCTAGTGGGGAGGAATCAGGGTTCTTGCTTTGTACATTTTCGTAAGAATGAGAAACGTAGCTTTAGCAAGGGCTGAGTATCAAAGAAACAGATTATTTTGGATCAAAAAAGCAACACTATTCCAAGGCACTGCTAATCTCTGTACCTCATTAGCAAACACTGAAAAGTAACATGATTGTATAGGTCACATATTCTTGAATGACAGGGTAAGACAAACATCTCCACAGAGGTGTTATTAAAAGCATTTACAGTAGGTACACGGGAACTTTGAACTCACACTATGTAAGCCTCTAATCAGCCTAAGCAAAATGTATTGCCTACACAATCAAATCATTTTTCCATCACTTAATAGGATAAAATGCATAAGACACAAATCCAACAGTCAGTGCAACCCTCTGCCTCCTGATTCAGTAAGTTCTTCTGCCTCATTGACAGAAACTCAACATTGAGATCTTGTAGGAAAGAAGAGACAATTACGCATATGTTGGGTAGGCTGTTACCACCTATATGCTGGAGTGTAAGAATACTCTTGCACATATAATTGATTATCTTAAAAAAATTTATACTCTCCTAAAACACCCATAAATGAATACAAGAATAAGTTTCTTAGCATCCTTAAATTATAACAACACAGCTGAGTGTTCTCTTGGTCAAGGGAGAGTAAAACATACCCAAAGTCTCCTTGAAGATGATTATGGAAACTAAGCAAGAAGGAGCATTTAAGCATTAGTAATCTGCTCACAGATCTGAACCTAAACCCTTAAGAATTTCAATAGAGACACTCTGTTCAAAGTGGTTGGTCTGTCTCCTACCAGTTCGCTTTCCTCTTCCTCTGCATCTTTCTTTTCTTCCTTCTGTTCTTCAATATTTGCATCAAAATCTTCCATCTCTACCTATATCATCCAATAATCATTAAAAAAAAAAAGAGATTGTATTAATGAGTCTCTGAGATTTGAAATCAGCACACTTAACTATAGCAAAATAGCACAGACTTACTGTTACACACTGAATAACTTTTTAACACTCTAAACTTTGAAATATAACTGATAAGGGACAGAATGGTATTTCTGCCTGTCAGTTTCCATCTTTATAACTTCATATAAAGTTCTGTTCTAAATGCATATGAATTACAAGGATTTCTTTTTAAAAGCTTTAACAAATATTTGTCCAATAAAATAAAACATGGGTATGATTCAAATTTTAAAAGAAATGGTACATGAAAAGTAAGATGACAGTAGTGTGCCCAGGTAACAATGCAAATATAAAAGATGGATTAAAAATAGATGGATTAGGAAAGTATTTATAAAGTAAAATGAATAAAGCTTATAAGCAGTACATGGTAGATGGACGGGGTGAAATGCTGCTAGAGAGTGCGACCAAATTCAGTAATCAAGTCACTCGTGGGTCTAACTACTGAAAGGAAAAAACTAGAAGAGGAAAAAGTTTGAATGAATTATATAACAGATAGGTTGATTTTGAGATACACTAAGGTACTATGTTTTATATGTAGAGAATTTGGGAAATAGTGATAGAATTCTAAAAATCAACCATCCACCTGCTGTTAAGATGCTGATAAAACTTGTTGCAGTTTTTACAATGAAATATTAAGGGCACATTGTGGCAATTCAAACCACCAGAAAGATTATATACTGGAATGTGCAAATAGAGCCTAGAATAGGAAGAGTCATAAAGAACTGTAACACTGAAATACTGGATAGCAAGAGAAGTCAGTGAAAGGACTGAAAAGGGATGGAAAGAGAGGCAAGACTCTCAGAAACCAGGAGAAATATATTTTCAAGAAGATGGACATGGTTAACTGTGCCTATATAGACAGCTGCAAAATTAAGCAACTGAAGAAGTGAGAACTTTCCAGCTGCAAAATTAAGCAACTGAAGAAGTGGAAATCACTGAGAATGTCTCTGAAAAATGGTTGAGGCAGAGGGGCCTCTCTGGTGGTGCAAGGGGTTAAATCTCAGCACTATCAAGCTATCGCCAGCCACTGCAACCTAAGTTTGATCCCTGATCAGGGAGCTGACCCACATGGTGTAGCACACCTCTCCTATCTCACCCACTGTCCCCCTCAGCAGTGTATTTCAGTTAGATCTGCCTGTTCTGCTCCCCACTCTGTCTCTGGTCAATCCTCTCACGCTCCCCCAACCCCCACACCTCTGGCCTACACCCCAGTTCTTGTATGTATAAATATAAATAAAATAAATCTTAAAAAAAAATAGGATGGGGCAAAATACCAGAGGAAGTGGGCTGAAGAGTGATGCTAGAAGTAAAAACATAAAAGTATAGTAACACTGAGTACTGACAACTCTTACAGAAGGAAGTCAAACAGAAGTACATAAATGATCAAAAGAAAAATCTCTCCTTTTTCATGCTACTGCCAACAAATTAATAATTTATACCAGAATTATCAGAGAGAAAGTTTCCTAGGGAACAGGATATTTTTCTCAAACTATTTCCCTACAGAATACTTATTACAAAGAGATAAAGGCAGAACAATTCGGATAGCACCTGAACCAACTGATCAACATTTAAATGTTTAAATATCACTAATAACGAAATAAACTGACACATATGGCTCCTAATATGATTCACTGAGGAGACATCATCACTTATATAGATGAACTATCTAGTTTTTATTCTACAAAACAACTGGCTTATACTCGTCAAAAATTCTTTGCTTTCATGACAATGATATGGTTGACACATTCTTTGCATATAAGGAGTTGAATCTTGGATTTTAAAAAATTGCTATAAAGCACATTATAGGGAAAAGTGGCAAAATCTGAATAAGAAATGTAAATAACTAAAAACATTCAATTGCGATAATGTATATTACTTAATATAATTTTTTATCAGTGTTAAATTTTCTGAATTGATATGTGACTTCCAGTTTGGTAAGCGAATCTCTTGTTCTTGGGAGACATCAACTAAAACATTTAGGGTAAAAGGGCATGAAGTTTGCAACTTAACACTCAAATGGTTCCACAATAATAGTGATAGTAGTAACAGCAATATTAACATGTACTTATTTATGACCAGAAAAATGTGGCAAAATAATAACAATTGGTGAATCTAAAAGTTGTACAGGTGTCCTTACACTATCCATGCAACTTTTCTGTATTTTAAGTTTTTTTTCAAAGTAAAAAGAGACCACTTTGGCACTGCACAGGAACCAAAAGGCACTCACCTCTTCAATAGCAGCATCCTGCAGTAAAGAACGAATGTCCAGGCGCATCATATGACGAGGTGCAGTTTCCCAGTGATCAGCCATCTATTGAGAGATTCAGTGGGTTAATTTATCTCTGAAACTACTCAAAAAAAGAAAGACTAAGTGGACATACAAGACAAATCTTAACTAATATTCTGAAGTCTAACAGGTTAGTCCCAAGAAAAGTTTGGCAACCTTTTTCACATAGAAAATGTGATAAAAAGCAAGCAGAAAATATATTTAAAGTAAAGGGATAAACAAGAATTTCTAGTCAACTGTGTAATTAAAAAAGAAGTTTAGGAAACAATATTCTTTATATTTCCAAAAGTCACCTTATTTATTTCTTTAAGCTTTCTCCCATGAATATTTCTCTTGCCACAAGTCTGGTTATCTGCGCTCATTTCAGCCAAATATACCTAAAAAAGAACGACTAGTGATTAGGCAAACAAATGTAGCACTTACGTGATGACACATCGTACTCTAAAGTGCTTTTAAGAGTATACCTCAAATCCCTTGGTTTTTGCTGCACTCCAAAACTGGTCAAAATGTCTAACTCTGTCATTGATGGCATCTAAGATGATGAAGGGGAAAAAACCATCATCCAGAGTCTTTTTGAAAGTTTTGAACATGCTGGTGCGGTAGGTCTCCTCCATCTCAGCTTCATATTCATATTCCATTACCTAAGGTCCCCAAAAGAAATACTGAATTAGCAAAATAAAAAACATCATCCTAAACCTTTTCCTGATTTTGTAGTATTTCTTCTTCACATCTGATTACTAAAGGTTGTGTTAAAAAAAAAAAACAAAAGTGGGCCTCCCTGGTGGCGCAGTGGGTTAAGCAACACACTATGAAGCAGACCGCAGCCACTGCAGCACAAGTTCGATCCCTGCTGCCGGCCAGGGAGGG
>JAGFMF010011747.1:718697-781466 GCA_019455555.1 Galemys pyrenaicus | reverse complement strand
CTCCCTGCTCTCTGTGGTGAATCCTCTCACCACCCCCCACACCTCTGGCCTGTACCCCAGTGCTTGTATGCATAAATAAATAAATCTTTAAAAACAAAAACAAAAACAAAAACAAAAGAGAGAGATAGACACCTTGGTATTCAGAAGCGCACATTTCTCCCTGAATGTGGCTTCATATATATAAAATATATATATATATCTTTAAACCAAAATGGCCAGCAGGCATATGAAAAAATGTTCAGCATCACATTTTATAATGAGGGAAATACAAATCAAAACCACAATGAGATACCACCTTGCACCAGTGAGAATGGCACATATTTAAAAAACTAGCAACAACAAATGTTGGTGAGGATGTGGAGAAAAAGGAACTCTACTACACTGCTGCAAACTGGTCCAATCACGATGGAAAGCTGTGTGGAGGTTCCTCAAACTATTAAAAATGGAGTTACCATATGATCCAGCAATTCCACTCTTAGGAATCTACCCAAAGGACACAAAAACATTAATTCAGAAAAATACCTGCAACCTTATGTTTACTGAAGCACTATTTACAATAGGTAAGAATGGGAACAGCCCAAATGTCCAAAAATAGATGACTGGATCAAGATGTGGTATATATACACAATGGAATACTACTCAACAACCAAAAAAGTTAAGACTCATGCCATTTGCAACAACATGGATGGAGCTGGATGGGATTATGCAGTGATCAGGAAAAAAAATTATTATAATAAATTAAATAACAAAATCAACAGGCAACTACAAATCAGAGACATTCTGCAGGAGGAGGGAAAAGGATCAAAACAAGGGAGGGAAGATCACAGGGACTATGGTGATGGTACATGGGTGAACTGGTAGTGGGAATTTTACAGGGACCACACCTGCAAGGAGAAAGCATACACTGTACAAAAATGAAGAATGAGGGCCTTCCTGGTGGTGCAGTGGGTTAAGCACTGCACTATGAAGCAGACCGCAGTCACTGCAACACGAGTTTGATCCCTGTTGCTGGCCGGGAAGGTGACCCACATGGCACAGCAGACCTCTCCTGCCTTGCCCGCTGTTCTCCTCAGCAGTGTATTTCAGTCAGTCTGCTTGCACTGTTCCCCATTCTGTCTCTGGTGACTCCTATCACCTCCTACGATTCTGGCCTGTACTCTAGCTCTTGTATGCATAATAAATCTTTTAAAAAAAAATTGAAGAATGACATAATATATATATATAAAATAAAAATAAATCAAAATGTAATCTGAGAGGAATATATCGTACCTTCTTTTTCACTTTCTTTCCAGAATCAGGATCTTTTTCTTCTTTTTCTACTTCAGTGATGAAGTAATCATCCAGGCTTAGAACTCTAGGTGCAGGTCCTCCAAATTCTACCTCCTTATCCTAAGAATCATAGAGTTAAGAAAGTTAAAGAGAATTTATAGGATAAATTAATGACTGCTAATCTAAGTTTCCCCTTGTGGCTAAATAATGTCCAATTTTCTGGTAATTTCAAATCAAACAGAGGCAAAAATATCTGTCCAAGCAGATCAAATATTAATATAGGATCTCGTCTACCACATGGTCCAACTAGAATGGAATAAATGGGAAACACATGTTTTGATATCAAGCTGCTTGCTAAGATAAGTAGCTAAGAAAATCAACTGGTTCTTTGGCTTTTCTATACTCACTCGAATGAGTTTTGCAACATGTGTCTTTCCACTGCCAGGCAATCCTCTCATTATAACAACAATCTGAAACATAATGGGGAAAAAAAAAATCAGAAAATTTTTAACAAAGAGATTTTATAGTTAATAATAATCTGTCATTCTCCAGTACAGATTTGATGATAGTCCATACAAAAAACCTTTAAAAATGTGACAGGTTAGAAATAATATAAAATATGCTTCTTATCTGAAAGGAATTACATTATAAATAGTAGGAACAAATTTAGGTAATTCACAAGTATATGGGAATTAATGCATACGCTCCAAAAAAGAAATTAAAAGAAAAATCAAGGAATACTATGAGGTAAATAAAAATGAAGATAAAATATAGCAAAACTTTATGGGATGCAGCTAAAGCAGAAACTTCTAGCTATCAATGCCTACATAAATGAAAAAGAAAGATCTTAAATCAGTAACTTCACCTCCCCCCTTAAGACAATGGAAAAAAGTGCGGCCTCCCTGGTGGCACAAGGGGTTGAGTGCTGCTCTGTAGAGCTTCTGCAGCAACTACAGCATGAGTTCGATCCCCTGCCAGGGAGAGGACCCACATAGCACAGCAGACCTCTCCTGCCTCGCCTGCTGCTCCCCTCAGCAGTGTATTTCAGTCACTCTTCCTTTTCTGCTCCCTGCTCTGTCTCTGGTGAATCCTATCACAACCCTGTACCTTTGATCTGTGCCCAGCTATTGTATGCATAAATAAACAAATCTTAAAAAAAAAAAAAGAAAATGGAAAAAGGACAACAAACTAAATCTAAAGTAAGCAGAAAGGAGGAAATAAGCAGAAAGGATTTCGTTAGCCTAAACTAATGAAGTCTCCTAATTATGCCTCTATATTTGTTTCATATACCATAAAGCCAAACCCATTTTTTCTCTCTAATGAATTACTTTCTATAGTTTTCAACATCTTTTCTGCCACATCTTCTCAAAGATTCTGCAGGGTAGGCAGCTTACGAACCTATATTATGATTTAGAGATGGTAAGATACCTTGAATCTGATATTATTGCTATGTCACAGAAAAGCTGAGAAATTCTGTTCAGAGTATTAAAAAAACCTCCAATCAGTCAGCTTCTGATTTGCAAGAAAACTAGTCAACTACAATGGGACTCACTCTCTCAGGTCTGCTCTCGCGGCCAGGTGGTTTCAAAATATCATCTACATTCTTAGATTCGGGTTTCTTCTCAACACGTGGAGCTGGAGGGGGTTGGTGGCTTAGTGAAGGAGCTGGCAGAGGCATTCGCTCCTCCGGGTAAGTTCTTCGTTCTCCTATATTCCAGCAATTGAACAAAATTATTGCTGTATAGTAAATTTATTTGAATTGAAACACTCTCCCCACTCATCTGAAGGTAATATAATTCATTATGATTTGGGAGTAACATTTAACCTTATAAGTAGAAAAGTTTAAAGTAATATAAATCTACTGAAATCAAGAAATGAAAAAATTTAGGTATGACTTCAGGCAAACAATGTTTTGAAAAACACTGAATTCATCCTTGTTTATATTAACCTTAGGAAGAAAAGTTAAGCAACAGGATATAGAAAAATCGTAGCTACTTTGGTGGATAGTTCCAAGCATGATGTAAAGTCAGCTCTGTAACTTTCGTGTTATGGTTTTAAGAACGAGTATTACCAGCTTAGGAAAGTATGTTCATGTTCTTAGAAATACATATGAGTTTCTGGTTTAAGTAAACTAAAGTGAAAAACTAAAATCTTAATGTCTAATAACAAGGACCTTTTATTTTATCCATTCAATGGAATTTCACAGGTTTGCCTGTGGAAAAAGGTATATGGTTCAACATCAGTAGGGACAAGCACAATAAAGAAATTGTATTTATACTTTGATTGCAACATAAATGTGAAGGGAGAGTGGGAGGAAACAATAGGAGTATGGTGGATGGATTATAAGTAATTTTGTTTCCCTTTTCCAAAGTTTCTTTAGTAACAGAAAAAAACTGTTTTATTAGTTACACTGTTATTTTTTATAATGTTGCCACATCTGAGAACTATTTATTGCCATCACTATACACATTTAAATCCACAACTACAATGGAAATCAATTCCCACTGTTTATATCACCTCTTACAGTTAAATAAAGGACTGCTCTACCTCCAAACATGGATGGTCCTTCATAGGCTGGTCTGTCAGACTTCCGGTCATAAGACGGCCTATCAAACCCCCCTCTTCTGGATGAGGAGTGGTCTTTTTTGTCTCGATATGACTGAGATCTAGAAGGTACAACAGGGTGCTTTGGTAAGCGAAAAATATTTGAGGTCTCTGCCTTACAATGCAACACCATTATGTGCCCAATTTATTCTCTGACTTCAGTCACTCATTTTTTATTTTTATTTTTTGCTTTTCCATTCAGATCTGCATTATATACACACATCTAAAGACTGTATTGCAAAACAAACTGCTAGCCTATTAATTAGGGACAATAGTATTTCTTTACTGACAATAGTATTTCCTCTCCTTTCTGGCTATCTCCATATTCTGTTTAGTTATCTGGAATTCAAGTAGATAAAACTTAAGCACCAATTTCCCTAAAAATTGGTGCAGAACTGCTCTTTCCTCACCAAATTATATATACATCTGCATGAGAAAAATAGGTCAATTAGCAAATCTCTTTTACATACAGACTTTTGTTGAACTTTGGTATATGCTAATTTGCACACTGGTAAAGAAATTTTTCACATTATACCTATCATCTCGAGGCCGACGATCTCTGTCAAATCGATCCCGGTCATAGTCAATAACACCACGATCCCGATCTCGGTCTCTGTGTGTCTCCCGATCCCTTTTGAAATCTCGATGATCTGCCATGATGTTACTTTGACGATCAAAATAAGGCTCACGGTCTCTGTCTCTATCATAACGATCACGTTGGCCTACATGCTCTACAAAAACAATTAGTAATAATTTTAACAGTAATAAAATGAGAATTATGGTAATAAGAAACATATCCCTTTTCCTGAAATAAAAGTAGAAAAGTGCATAACCTGAGTACTAGTATAAATTGTTGCCTTAATTCAACTTATAAATCTTTTAGCTAAAGGGTAAGTCCAGATAATCTTACAAAGAGGAAAATCATGTGATAATTAGACCCTATAAAGTTTAAAAATATTGATCTCTGTGGACCCCTACCTGTCTCAAAAGTTGATCTTTCTGGCAATGGATCTGGGCGTAGAGTTATTCTTTCTCCATATGGTATCTGTTCAACTTTATTAGACATATCTGGTAAAAAAAAAAATCAGTATGAAATACTGAAAAGTGAAGTTTAAGGAAATCAAAGCTGAAACTGGCAATTGCTTTAGAGTCCCAAATACAAGTTTGCCACCATTACTCACCTCGGCCATGGCCATAATCAACAGTCTGTTGCACTGGTGGGGGTTTGGACATCGGTGGCATACCCATAGGCAATGGGCCAGGAGGGGGAATGGAAGGATGAATAGGTGGGGGTGGTAACACTGCAGCAGATGGAATTGCTGCAGTGTCAGATTTAAATTCTGAATTCAGTCCTTGTTCATCATTTGTATCCCAGAGACCATAGAAAGAATCTTCATCCCAGCGTTCCTGTTCCACAGATGAACTTTGTGCCTTCATTACTGGAGGAGGAGGTGGAGGTGGAGGAGGAGGGGGTGGTGGTGGTGGTATTGGAATAGGTGGCCTGGTTACAGGAACAGATGATCTTGCTGGTGGAGCAGAAGGTCTCATAATTGAACCTGGTGGTTTGCCCATAGGAGGTGGTGGTCGATAGGATCCTGGAGGCTGGAAAACAAAGCAACTGACTTAGTGGACAAGCATATCACCATACTTTTAAACATCAGTAGAAATTAAAATTTGGTTCTTGATCTATAAAATGAAAAATTAATAAAGTGCTTTAAAATATACTATTAGAAAAGTGAAGTGGTAAGTCAGAAAATACATGCAAATCACATTTAATAAAGGACTTCTATTCAGAATATAAAAATCTTAATAAGACAAAAAAAACACCTCTGCGCAAAAAATTTGGATATTTCTCCAAAGATATATGAATGGTGAATAAGCACACAAAAAGATGCTTAACATCAATAGTTATTAGGAAAATGCAAATCAAAACCACAATAACAAATGATGGCACGGATGAAGAAAACAAAAGCCCTATTAGGTTGCTAATGGAAATGCAAAATGATGCAGCCAACTTTGGGAAATGCTCAATGGTTTCTCAAAAAGTTAAACATAAGTTTATCATAAAACTCAGTTATTCCATCCTACATAACTATCCACAAAAAAAAAAAGAAAGCCCACCTAAAGACTTGAACACAAAAATTTATAACAGCATTATTCAATAACTCAAAGACCAATCAACTGATGAATGGATAAACCAAACATGGTATATCCATACAACAGATTATTATACTTTGCAATAAAAAGAAACTTTTTGAAGTTTAAAAACATAAAATTTAAGTTTTAAACTTTTTAAAGTAATGACATATTACAACACGGATGAACCCTGAAAACATGCTAAGTAAAAGAAGTTAGACACAAATGACTATATATTGTTTACTGGTTTCATTTAAATAAAATGGCCAGAAACAGAAAGCTCGTATGATTGTCATGTGGGACTCTAGAGTAGGAATGAGTATAAACTGCAAAGTGGCACAAGGTATCTTACTGGGGAGATAAAATGTTCTAAAAGTGGAAAACTGGTTTACTTAGTTTGGCTGCCCGACAGTAAAAAAAAAATCATTGAATTATAACTGAAAATGGGCAAATTATATAGTATAGAAATTACACCTTAATTAGCTTAAAAAAGGTCAAAAAAGGAAAAACATTTACCCTCAAAATTATCACCCCTTCTCCCAATGTTACCCCTCTTTTTCTTCATCCAGGAAAGTTAGTGTGATAGCCATTTCAATACACTTGCTCTAGGACCCCTTTTCCTAAGCTACTGAATTTCTGTGGGTAAGGATCTAGTGTATTAGTTAAAACAAAAACCTTCATGAGTAATTCAGATGTTTATCATTTGATTAAGAACCTTTATTATAAACTAACTTCCCACTATGTTAATATATCTCCTTCATAACCAGTGAATTGCCAAAGAGAGAAACAAACTTTGCTAGCCTTCTCACTTTTATTTGTTGTTTGGTTGACAATATCAGCTTGTGGCAAAGCTGGTAGCAACACACTGTTATTAGTACTGGCAAACAACAAAGCAAAGAAACCAAGTAGGGCATTAATAATCTCGACAGGAGTACCACTATAGTATGCAATGTTTACATTCACGTTCCCAAAGCAATTACCAAATGTCAATAGAAACACACATTAAGCAGACAGTAGACCCATCTCACAGGTAGGTCTTACCTACTCAATACTGAAACTCAACTGTCAAATAAAATTTTAATTTACCCTCGATAAGCCTGATTTCTTTTAATTGATACTTCTGATTTTTCTTCACAAATAGGTATTTTAAACCTTGAAAAGCCAACAATATACATTACTTCTGTATATACTCATATATAAGCCATGCTTTAAAAAAATGAACTTTTAAAGTAATAAAATGGATTTGGTTAATTAAGAACATTATTTAGCTAGAGGTCACTATAAGCTAAAGTCAAATGTTATTATCTACAAATAAACTTTTAGGTGATGACACTTCACACTTTGTTAAGAAAATGCCTATACAGGGAAAACTAGTGTACCTGGAGCATAGATATCAAAAGTTTGAAATATCTTAACAAGTCAAGGGACTATGTGTACAAATAAAACAAGTGGTTCATTCATAATATATGGTGAAAGCAAAGATATATTTGTTAAAAACATCCAGAGTATTTATGAGAGGACTAACAGTTACACTGTATCAAGGATAATACAATAAATAAGACAAACCAATAAAGGGGTAAAGAACAAAACAGAATTTGTACAAGGAGAATTACAATTAACAAGCGTAAGAACATATTTAGGTTTGCTCTTTATAAAATGTGTATTAAAACATCTTACTAAAATTATTAAATCTACCAAAAATATAATTGATGCTTGCAAAGCATAGTACAGATGATATACAACTATTTTAGAGAGCTGTTAGGCTATATTATAGGAAGCATTAAAGATGTCATTGTTTACTTTTTAAAGATTTATTTATTTATGCATACAAGCACTGGGGTACAGGCCAGAGGTGTGGGGGTGGGGGCGGGTGAGAGGATTCACCACAGAAGGCAGGGAGCAGAACAGGCAGATCAACTGAAGTACACTGCTGAGGGGAGCAGCGGGCACAGCAGGAGGGGTCCGCTGCGCCATATGGGTCCCCTCCCTGGCTGGCAGCAGGGATCGAACTTGTGCTGCAGTGGCTGCGATTTGCTTCATAGTGCGTTGCTTAACCCACCGCGCCACCAGAGAGGGCCTGTCATTATGTTTTAACGGAAACATCCCACTTTGGGAATTTAAAACTACCTTTAAGAGGCTATCTAAATTCCACTTTGGTTATTTAACCAAGGAATACAGAAACGCTAATTTAAAAATATATATATGTACCCCTACATGCAGCACAGCATTATTCACAAGTAGCAAAATTATTCCATTTGCAAAAACATGGATGGAATTTGAGGGTCTATGTTAAGTGAATGTTAAGTTTCACTCATATGTGGAAGATAAAGAAAGTAAAAGAGCAAACAAAACAAAAAAATAAACTCTTAAATTCTAACAACAATGGTAACCACCAGAGGAAGGGGAAGGCAGACAGGTAAAGGTGGTCAACTATATGCTACCGAATGAAAACCAGACTTTCGGTGGTTATAATAACAAAGTACATGAAGATATCAAAATATAAAGCTGTATACAAGAAATTTAAAAAGTTGTCTAAAATAAGAACTTGATACAAAGTCATTCATTGAAAATATATTAGTAACCAAGAGTGAAAGATTAAAAACAAATATCCAACAGAAATGGGATTTGGTAAGTTATTATGCATCAAAAAAAATAAAACGTAGTAATATGTAAATGTTTATGACTTATGTGATTAAAGCAGAAATGTAGACCTATACTGTAGAGAATCTACCTTGCTAAGAACTACAAAGACAAAAGAAATGATTCCTATCTTTATGATCTCAGTTTTGATGGAATGACAGACAAGAAAACATCAAAATGGATTAACAGAGGCCCATCCAAGATGTTCAGAGGTACTTGATGGCAATCATGCTGTACAAGTGGAAGGGAAAAGTATGGCTGACTTTGGTAAGAAAAACATGAATTAGCTAGTTGGAGTAAAGGACAGGAAGAGAAAGAAAAACTCTAAAAAACAACATGCATGTGCAAAGACATGGAAAAGAAAGTCTTAGACATTCAAGAGTCATAAGAATCGCCATGAGGAGGGAAAGTGGAGCCTAAGAGAGGGGAGTAACAATTAATGGGCCTCCCTGGTGGCGCAGTGGGTTAAGCAACACACTATGAAGCAAATCGCAGTTGGATCCCTGCTGCCAGCCAGGGAGGGGACCCACATGGCGCAGCAGACCTCTCCTGCTGTGCCCACTGCTCCCCTCAGCAGTGTGCTTCTGTTGATCTGCCTGTTCTGCTCCCCGCTCTCTGTGGTGGATCCTCTCACCCCCCCACACACACCTCTGGCCTGTGCCCCAGTGCTTGTATGCATAAATAAAAAATCTTAAAAAAAAAAAATAAGAGAGGGGAGTAACAATTAAGTGGTAAAAGGTAAGAAGTCAGGCCAGCTCAGAAAGAACATCAAGTCATGCAAAAGCAGCTTGATATCATCCTGAAAGCACTGGGAGAATACAGAAAAGTTCTAAAGTTAAGGAGTAACACAATTTATGTTTAAAATGTCTGTCAAAACCGAAGCCATGCAAATAACGGCAAAGATGGACCTGGGATTATGATAAGTGAAATAAATCAGGAGAAAAAAGATGGTGTCACTTGTAAGTGGAATACAGAGAAATTAAACAGAGGAGATCAAGGCATAAGAGAATTTTCTGGAGTATTGGAAATTTTTCAATCTTTTCATATACATTTGTCAGACTCCAATTGTAGGGTTACAAATAGACAGGCTTAAATGTGTCTGTTTTGTATGTAAAGTATACCCCAAAATCTGATTCAAAAAATGTAATACAACTATGTGAGTGTCTTATGTTATATCAAAATGCAAAGGAAAATTAAGAAATGAAAATAGTTAACTTAACAAAATAGTTTAATAGTGTCATTTTCTCTCTTGTGTTATAAAGTTATTTGCATGGTATCATTTTTAAAGTCTATCACTGGTTTAAATACATAACAAAAACAACAAAAGTAAAACAAAGGATTTAATTACACAAGCCTTTGACATAAACACCCCTCTTTATTCAATGAACTGAGGCGTGATGGCTGGTCCCTTCCCCAGTTGAAAGACTAGTAGTCTGAACAGGTGGGAATTCTATGAGAGTCACAAGAACATATCTCACAGGGAATCTTTGCACTGCCCTGATAGAAAAACATGACTATTTGAACAAAAAGGATAATTAGGAAAATTCTAGTTATATAAATAGTTCACATGAGCTGAAGATTTATATTAAACTTTGACTGTACTTATTTAGACTTTTTATAGGAGAAATTTGTAATATAGAAAAAGTATCAAACAATATACAAACATACAGAGTAGGAACCATTTCATTATCTGAGCATAGTTAGTTTTACCCATACCGGATACATTCCAGGCCTTGAAGATGTATTCTGTAATCTTGATTCCTGGGGTGGTAGATGGTCAGGCATCTGTGGTTCAGATCCAAAATCTTTCATCTTTTGAAGCTGTTCTTTCTGTTCCCTGTAAACACATAAATTGTCATTGTACATAAGGCATGTCTACTCCATTTTTAAGTGACTGCAATTAGTATTCAAGAAAAACTGAGAACTAAGTATCTATTCTAAACTCTCTGCAGTGCCCACAGAGCATCTCTGGGGTAACATCTTCTCCTCTTTATTAAACTAACTGATCTCTTACCTAAGATCTAAAAATAATTAAAATTATTGACAATTTTTAAGGGCAGACTCTATAAACTCCCTTAGTAATCTATTCTAATACTGTATCTGCTCATCCATTTTCTTCCTGTATCTGACCATAGCTCTCTGATTGTTTTGTTGTTGTTGTGTAATACTCTAGAACAAAGGCTTGAAAATCGCAGCCCATGAATCTAACATGGTCTCAAAAGATTTTTTTTAATTAACTTCCATGTCAATTTTTAAAAATCTGAACTAGTTGTCACTATTTATACAAGAAATATTGGACATACAAATTCAAATATTAAGGAGACCTTGTAACACTTGGCCTACATTCTCTCACGCCAACCACCAGATGAGTAGAGTGGCTACCCACTTCAGATAAATAAAAAGTTTGCCACAATGCCCGCTGCACTCAGTGGAGCTATACCTGGCCCAGCTGCATTCATTTTTGTTATCTATCTAGTTTTTATGGGCTCCTGCTGTACATAGTGAAAACAACTGTTAGTTTATAACTTTAAAAACTACATATTTATACTGCCAATGAGTCACTATGTTACTCTAAAAGTGTTTCCTCAAATTCTTCGTGAAATTTCTTTTACTTTTCCTTACAATGACCACCTTAAATACATGTAACATCTTCAGATCTTTTACAATTTTCTTCCTATATTTTGTAAAGTGCAGTGATCCAAAAGGACACAAAATAATGGTCAAATATATATAAAGGCTACTTCCTGCCTCACATAAGTCATACGATGACTGTACAACAACTCATCACACTTTATATTCAACCATGATCACTTTCATTCACCAATTCATAATTTTCCTTAATTAGATTTATGATGATGCTAGAAATTTATGATGCTAGAAAGAGCTAAAAAAAAAAGGAAGATAATGAAACACCATCTTTAATCCAACATTTCTATGCAAAGTAATAATGGATGAAAGCAAGTTTTAAAAAGAAAAAGAAAGTTTGGCAGTTTAGAAACACCAATCAGTTTGGTGTTCTCTATAAACAAATGTTCAAATTTCAGGTAAGCCACTTACTAGCCAAGAGGACTTAACCTCTCTGAGTTTTAGTGTCATTTGTGAAGTTGAGATACTACCAGAGTTATCTTTTAAACCTTTGATATATAAGGATTTGAGATAGGAAGACTGACACATGCTAAATTTGATCAGCACAGTGCCCAGCACAAAGTAGGTATTAAAGTGTCTGTAATTTTTAAGTGTATAGCACAGTGTCTTGAGTAATCCCCCCTAAAATTGACCATTTTAGAGCATATCTTCTGTAGACCACAGAAACTAAAGCACCAGATCTTTCATCTTACCTACTTTTCTTCATCATTTTTTTCTTTAATTGGTAAAATCCAAAAATATAGACCAGAAGTGAAAAATGAAGGAAACACAATACACTGGATTATATAAAAACTTAATTACTAATTTATTTTCTCAAAAGATTGCTAATTCATAAGAAATTGCTAAAAAAAAAAACCTTACAACCTATCATTGATTCCTAAAATCCTATCTCAAGATAGCTGGTTTAAGGGTTAAATTAATACATACAAAGTACTTAATATACTTCCTGGCACATAGTAAGCATGCAATAATTTTAGCTTTGAATATTATTGCTACTACATGTAGCAATAAGTATTCTATAGATACCTATACATAGTTGACTCTAAGTCAAGAAATACAAATTCTATTCGCCATCTCACAAATAACTTGATTCTGTGGAAATAAGCAACATCCATAATTAGAAGTACCTCCTCTAGATATAATGAAAGATAAAACATTGCAAAAAGAAAGTTATCAATGGTTAACAAATCTGAGAACATGTCCAAGTAAACCATTCTTAGCTTCAACAGAGAAAATTGTAAGTCCATACAGTATTTTTCCAAAGTTGTACTAAAAATTAATGAATATGAAGTCTATGAACTCTAATACCTCAGAACCGCCTCCTGAAAAAAAAAAAAGGATGTTACATATGAGATCCATGGAATTCCGAGCAATAACAAGTTGAAGTTTGACAATTGAAACATGCAGGCATAGTATGGCAGCAACACACCTATAAAAGAATGACTATCATTTTTCACATTTCAGGACATAAATTTACCATTAACATGTTCCTTAATATCCATTTTAGTCCTAAAACAGCACCAAGTGACCAGAAATAAAAACTAGATGTAGTAATATCTTGAAGTAAAATGACTCCATTCAAATATATCACATCACTTTAAAAAGAGCAGTCTAAATGTGTTTTTGACTAAGAGAAATGATCTGAAGTAGTCAACTTACCGAAGCATTTTCAGTTCTTGTGCAGCTTTCAAAATGATTTCGTGCTGCCTTTGACTGAGAACCATTACCCCTCCAAGGCCTTGGTCAGAGTCTAAGTTTGTATCCGACCCCATCATTTCAGAAGAATGATGTGAGGAGGGCATATGTTCCGCCATGGGGGAATGTCTATCCACATCAGATGGGTACCATCTGTCTGACAACCGTTCTCTTTCCCAGTCCATTCTGTCAGGAATATAATCTCGCTTTTCCCGCCATGTATCTCCTCTTTCTGGATACTCTCGGATCCTCAACTCACCCCTATCACGGAAATCTCGATCATACCCATGGTCTCGATTTCTTTCTTCTCTCCATCTATCATCCCGATATCTATCCAGAGGTGGAAGAGGTGGAAGGGGTGGTAAAGGTGGAAGAGATGGAATATCCCGTTCATGAAACTGTGATTCTTGTTCATCCAGTGGTCTCCCATAATCTCTGTCCCACTCATTATCCAAATTTCTATCATACATATCCATTGGTCTTCCAATCCGATCCACATCCCTGTCCAAGTCCCTATCCATTTCCCTGTTGTAGTCGTCATCCATATCCTGATCCCTCTCCCAATCATCCCACCAAGGGCCTCGCCTATCTCCATCGTGAGACCGAGATGGTGGTGCTGTGAACCTGTCTTCTCTGTTATATGGATCTACTGTATCATCTTGATAGTCACGTTCACACTCTCTCCAGTATCTCTCTCTATCCCAATCATCAAGTCTTTCTCGTTCCACTGGAGCATTTCTACCATCTAACGGGAACTCTTCATGCCCTCTCTCTTCTCCATGGTTCCATGGAGGCCTAGGAGGCTCATCTCGGTGATATGGATACATTTTCTCCCCACCATCTCCTGGTTCTGGTCTAAACGGACCTCTGTCACGACCAAAATCTGGTCTTCCCAGTCCCCTTTCCCGACTGCCAGGCCCTCGAGGGGGTCCTCTCTCCCTGCTTCCAGCTCTTCGGAGTTGTACTCTCTCCCTACTACCAGCCCTTCGAGGAGGCCCTCTCTCCTGACTGCCAGTCCTCCGAAGTGGTCCCCTCTCTCGGCTGCTGGCTCTACCTCTGTCCTGGCTGCCTTGCAGACCACCTGGCACTTTCTCCCGACTGCTTCCTGGTCTCACCAACCCTCTCTCCCGGCTGCCTTCATTTCTGTTCATCTTCTCTCGACTGTCTTCTCTTCTACCCATCATCTTATCACGAAAGTCTTCTTGTTTGACCAACCCTGGGCCACGACTGATTGGCTGGCCTCGACCTCTATTTACTAATCCTTTATCTCGTGTATCTTCCATTCTGTTTTGCCCAGGACCTCTGTAAGATGAGCTGCTGCCCCGATTGCCTTCTAACCTATTATCTCTGTTATCTGGCCGAGGTAGCCCTTTATCTTGGTTGTTTTCTGAATGGGACAGACCAATACCCAAAGGTTTAAAATCATTATCTACAGTTAATGATGATGATGTTGCTACTACTGATCCTCCCTCCATTCCCCCTGTTTTTGAGGAAAAAGTAGATTGAGTAGATATAGGTTTATTTGCAAGGGGTACAGTCTGCGTAACAGCTTGGGTTTTGTCCATTTGAGTTTCCATACTTTGAGAATTCTGATCCCAATCAGAAGGCTCTAAAGGCCCCTCTGAGACTTCGCTTTTAGGTGGCTCTTGGTGAGAGTCGCTTAGATTCTCATTTGACTGAGCCGCCTTGGCATCCTTTACATCTGCAGCAATGGAAAATGCAGCTGATTGCATTTTAAAATTCTTCTGTTGGTTACTATTGGTGTCTGCTAATGGTTCTTTGTTTCCTGAAAGAGGTTCTGCTTGTGACTTAGGTTGCTGCTGATGTTGCTGTCCAAAAGCTGGTTTGGGGCCTTTCCACTGTGGTCCACTCTGTCGAGGACTTACAGATGTATTGGGGGTAATATAAAACTGAGATGCTGGCCCCCGGGGAATCATTCCCCATTTGCCTTTAGTGCCCTCTGCTGGGTGACCTTCATATCTGGGTCTTGGCCCATCGGGGCGATTTCCTTCAAAACGAGGCCCTTTGGGTCTCGGTCCTTCACACCTTGACCCTAAATCCTCAAATCTTCGAGGACCATCAAATCTACAAGTAAAACAAAAGATATTACTCAAGACAGTAAAGCAGAAAAAAAGTCTCCATGTAAGAATATTTAAGGCATTCTTGCCTTAGAATGTTTACAATAATGACTCAGTCACTAAACAATACTGAGTCATCTCTATCTTAGAACGCATATACTGAGAAGGTCTTAGGACAGGTTTTGAAAAACATGTCAATATTATCGTTTTGATACATCCCCTGCAGCAAGACACTGATATACTTGTTAGAAAGCAGTTATAAATATTGTGCTTTGGTAGACACAATAGTCCACTCATTTTAAATGGAGAAAAAAAATAAATTTCACAGGTAACTCTGAGAGTACTTTTAGAATTAAAATATAACTAAAAATCAAATATGAAACAATTAGCATGAACATAGGAGATTATAAATATTACTGGAGACAGCATTATCATCTTCATTAACTGCCAAAAGTTAAAAAAACAAAAACAAAAACAAAAAGAAAACAGCAGGCAGCTACATCTTAAGAGTATGTCCTGACATTTTAGTCTGGACAGAGATGTTTCTACAATGAACCTACTCACTCAATGATTTAGTAAATATTCAGTGTGCCTCCTCTGCGTGTTAGGTACTAAACTACATCCAAGGAATAAACAAATGAAATGTCAACTGGGTCTTCAAAGGGTTTATAATTAAGGGGAAAAAAAACTAAATGTAAATATATGCCCAAAGGTACAATGATTAATGTCTATTTGCAGAGAAAAAGGGCAACAGAGTAGAGAACGGTTTCCATGGAGAAGGGAGGCTATCCCACAAAGGCTTTATAAAATAGAAACTGCTTAAGTCTTGAAAGACAAATTGAGATCAGGCCAACAGAGCAGGTTGGCAACTGGGGGAATGGGTGGCAAGCGTATCTCAAATTAATGAAGGATTATAAAGAAAGCAGAGAACACATACCAGCATACTATGTTTGCAAGTGCAAACTGTTTAACATGGTTGAAGCAAGGAGAAAAGAGTTGGGTAGAACTGGAAAAGGAAGAGGAATGGAAAAACAACATACTAAGAAATAAGGTAAAGAAACAAGAAAGATCAGTTTCCAGAAGAGCTTGTACACCTCAAGTATGTTCTGGTACTCTTCCTTATGTCCATGCTCCCTTTTTCGACAGTAACAAAGTTGTTCCATTTTTAATTGGGATACAGGTTAGCCAGACTTTCCCAAAGTTTCTTATAGCTACAAATAATAGTTATGCTCCAGTTAGTGCAAATGACTTACATATTTTCTGAGTTTCTGTTCTTTCAAGGAAAGAACACATCCTCTGCTTCACCATTCCCTTTTTCAAGCTGGCCCTGACATATGATGGTGAAGCATCCTGAATCAAGCTAGTAAGGGCAACATACTAGATGATGGTGTAATAACAAATCAGAAATGCCCTCCTGATCTCATAGAGTCATCTATAAGTCCTAAGAGAGAATAAACATCTAACTTCTTAAAGCCATGTGATTTGGATTTCTGTTGCAGCAGATGAATTAATTTGGATGGCTGAACAGTCAGGAATTTCATTATAACCATTAGAGCCACTAAATATGATCTGATTTTCAAGACTGCCCCAGCAGAAAAGTAGAAATGAGTAGGTGGAAGTTTACTGTAGATTGTTTCTATGATGTAAGTGAAGGTACCTTCTATTCTAAAGGAGTGACTGATAAGAGGATACAGTGAGGGCATAAGAAAGAGAGATATGAAAGAAGGCAAAACTAACAAAAATTTCTAACAGCGAGATTAAAAAGATAATGGAAAGGGAAGTATTTAAAGAGATTCCAATTTTTCTAGCACAGGTGACTGAGTGGACTGCAAAACCTTATGTGAATAATAGAAGGGCTTTCTGTCATTTGTTTAGGAGACCAATAAAAGTATTAACAACTCAATTTTAGCAAAATATTTACTTCTATCTCTCTGGCTTTAGGTTTTATTGTTCTAGAAGTCTGTTTAAAAGGGAGGAATACTTCCATCAGGGAGGATAACAATGATTACACTACACTCAATTTGAGACTGTTACCTGGTTACTTTGGTTTGAATCAATAGGCAAAAGAGGTTATTGTATTGGCCGGGGGTGCCTGAGCCTGGATTTCCAAGGGGAAGTAGGGTTACTACTAAACAACTAGAATAAGGAAGGTTCTATGAGTGCTTCCTTATCTTGTGGTTAAAGTCAATGGAAAACCATAATAATGCAATTCAGGCAGCAATGTTAATAGCCCAGACCTTTCCAGAATGAAATTTGGGATCACCACACCAGGCAAGACACCATAATCATTTGAGGTGCTGACAGCAGAGACTATGGAATGGGCAATGGAAGAAGGTAGTTATAAATACTAACCAATATGATATGACCAGATACAGAATATAAGTTTCTGGCAGTAAGGAAAAGAAACAGGGGCCTCGCTGGTGGTGCAAGGGGTTAAGTCATCAGCACTATGAAGCAAGCTATCAGCAGCCACTTTCAGCACAAGTTCAATCTGCTTACCTCTACAATCAGTATGTTTACTGGCTTATAGAGTGATATAAATACATGGCACATATGGGATCAGAGAGTAGTATAAAAACTAAACCTTTATCCAAGCATAATATATAACATCTAAGATATATCAAGAAAGCAGCATTTTTTTTTAGTGATATAAAAATAACTACCAAAAGAAACAGCTACAGGATTAAAAGAAAAGGTCATTAGGAAACACACCTAGGATGGTTTGTGGGCAGTGAATGGCTGTTTTTTTTTTCCAAACTATGTATATTCATCACTTTAATAAAGATGGAAAATGTATTTCTTTAAAGGGCATAGAAAAAATATTAGGTCTACCAGGAGAAAGGCTTCTTTTGAGACTATAGGAAAATAGATAAAGATGTTAAGGTAAAATAAAGATAAGGGTGGAAAGTCTTGATTTTCCCTGTGAGACAGGAAGCTAAATTAAAGATATAAAGTGGAATAAAAATAAGCAGAGACAGAGAAAGCAGTAGTAGGGTAGATGGTCTATACACAGTGGTGAATCAATGGCAGAGCTATTGTTCAGCAAAGAGAAAAAGGAGCTGACCAGAGGCTTGTCAATGAATATAACACAATGCTAAGGATGGTGACCACTTACTTACAAAGAAAAAAGTATACTGTTTAGGATTTGTGGTTTGGTTCTTTTTCTTGAAGTCACATTAATTAATTCAAAATGCTTGTAATAACATTTTAGGTCATTAAAGTTGTGTGTAAAATCATCTGATTTGTATTTGGCTTAGAAATTACTGGTTCATATAAGTTTTAAGACTCTTTAACAAAGTACAAGAAAGAACCAGTAAGAAACCTTATCAAGAGGCCCTCCCAGGTGGCACAGTGGGTTGAGCACTGCACTGTGAAGCATCCACAGCGCGGGTTTGATCCCTGGCCAGGGAGGGGACCCACATGGCACAGCAGACCTCTCCTGATGCGCCCACTGCTCCCCTCAGCAGTGTATTTCAGTCAGTCGTTGTGCTCCCCACTCTGTCTCTGATGAATCCTCTCACTTCCTGCACCTCTGGCCTGTACCCCAGCTCTTGTATGGATAAATAAAATAAATCTTAAAAAAAAAAAAGAAACCTTATCAATATGTTATCTAGTATTATAATCAAATTCTGTATATGAATGAACTGCTTCCTAATGAAACTGTAAACATCTTGAGAATTTTATCCATAACTGACACTTTGGGCATACGCAACACTTAGTGAACACCAGTAATTATCAGGTACCTGCTAGTGGTGGGAACAAACAGATCTCCAACCTGAAGGACTCCACAGCCCAGAATGAGTGAGACAAATCAACGGTTACAACAGAATTTGATAAATATGAGACAGGTGTTCTTGTTCATCAAGGTTCCCCAATGTCTCAACTCATTGAAGGATCTCAGTAAGTGATTAAAGTGTCACTGTGGGACAGATAAATTAGGAATTGGTAAAGCAAAAAAATGACAGAAAAGGTACTTCAGACAAAAAGAAGAGCATGTATAAAGAAGAAAGGATAAAGGAAGTAAGAGGCATTAAAAGATCGCAGATAAGAAGGAAACAACATGGGTGAAAGACTGTAAAAGGTGATGACTCTATTAATCCACAGCCTCATGCCTACACTTACAGCATGCTTTTCATGAAAGGGCAGGATGCATTACTTTCAAACTAAACTGTTGGTCAACAGCCAAAGGTCACATTTAACTTCTATTTTGGGATCAAAAAAATTTAACTCAACTGAAATATACTTTCCATACTACATATAAAAGGCACAAAATTATTTATAGTTCACTTCCAAATTTCCAGAGTTCAAGGATGTGACAAAATGTTGGATTATTAAAACCATTTTGATTTATAAAAGCAAAGAGTAATAGGTTTTTGAAATATAGAGATAATGATACGAAAAATATATACAAAACAAACCATCTTTATATTAATATACCTAAATACTATGACTTTTAACATATAAAAATATACATTTGAAATTTAGTACAAATACAGTATATTCACCAAATACAATCAGACAAAACACATGTACAAAATGCACATTGGTTAGAGAAAAAATAGAAAAACATTTGGTGCTGAAATAAATTCTCATTTGTACAACTATTTCATAGACCACAGAAAAATAAAAACCCTAAAAAAAAGTGCAAAACCATGAGAACTAGGTATAAGAATTTTAACCTGCACATTATAAACCAGTACCACTTCAATAAGAACAATTTCAAAGTTTAACATAAAACTTCCAAATTAGGCATTAAAAACTTAAGAGGTATGCATAAGTAAAAACACTCTAAGATGGTAATATTAGTCTGATTGTCACATAAACATACTAGAATCAGCAGACCATGAGAATTTAAGTATTATTGTGGACTCAAAATCCTACACATTTAGTTTTCATTTGAATCAATATCTATTTTCACGAATAACCAAAATTTTAAAAATAAATTACACAAAGAGAAGTAATCACTACAATCAGAAACAGAGATGACAAATGAAAGCATCACAAAAAACTACAGAGCCTGTAAGTCCTCTGCTAATTTTAGTGAAACAGCTACAAAACAGATGAGGTCTACAATTCCAATATAAAAAGTAATCAAGAAGCAGGTATGACTAATCAAAAGCTTGATATTGAAAACATGTCAATTTTTCCTCAAAATGGTCAATTAGAGAGTCCCAGCAGATTTTGAAAACTGAAAAGCTGATTCTAAACTTTGTGGGAAATAGGAAGGACCAAGAATAGTCAAGATAATGTAGATCAGGGGTCAGCAAACTACGGTTCATGTGTAAAATCTGGTTAAGAATAATAGTTTTCTTTTTTTACATTTTTAAAGATTAAAAATAAAAGAAAAATATTGGTCAGAATCAAACATGGCCCACAACATGCAAAAATATCATCTGGACCTCCCCCCCCCCCCAAAAAAAATTTGCCAACCTTTTAACACAGAATTGGAGAAGTTATACCAAAAAATATAAAATTTATTATAATACAAAAATTAAAGCAAACTGGTACAAAGATAAGGAAATAAACCAAGGGACTAGAAAATATAGAAACAAATCCACATATACTTATGATGAAGGAAACACTCCAAACAAATGGTGTTGGGATCAAGTGAACAGCGGTAAGGAAATAACGAACATTGACATTCTACCTCACACCATAAACTAACCAAAAATTCAATTTTATTTAGATTGTTGATTTAAAAACTTGAGGTAAAATAAAGATGAAATAGGGTAACATATTTATGTCCTTGAAGTAAACAAAGATTTCTTAAACAGGACACAAAAAGCATTAACCATAAAGGAAATGATTAATAAAATGATTACTAAATTAAAATCAAGAATTTCTAGTAATCACACACAAAAAAAGAATTTCTATCTAAAGACACCACTAACTTAGGGTTTCATCAGGGTTTATTAGATGCAACGATAGTTTTTAAGTTAAAAAAATAACAGTGACTGTAAAGATTGGCAGCTTATGACTTTACAGGGCTTTCCAAGAACAGAGAACATTTATTTTCTAAATCACAGAACAAGGAGAGACTGCAGACTCAGGATCTGGAGTAGCTTAGGGGCAGTGAGTAATAATAGCTCTTCAGGTCTGCAATAAAAAATGGCTTTCATTAAAAACACACTGCAGAGAATGGATAGAAGAGAGAGTAGAAAAACCACTGAAGAGGTACAGTCTGAAGAATCTGTGGTGGAAAAAGTACTGGACTGATAAAAATGATTGGGAAGGTATTGACCTGAAATGGAAAGGAATTACAGATGCTGACAATACTTGGGAATTTGAAGAAAATTTAGATTGTCCAGAGTTGATTAAAGCATTTCTTTTTTTTTTTTTAAAGACTTATTTATTTATGCATACAAGAGCTGGGGTCAGAGTCCAGGGAGGTGAAAGGATTCACAGGAGCCATAGTGGGGAGCAGAACAGGCAGACAGATCGACTGAAACACACTGCTGAGGGAAGCAGCAGGCACAGCAGGAGAGGTCTGCTACGCCATGTGGGTCCCCACCCTGGCCGGTGGCAGGGATCAAACTCGGTCCCCACCCTGGCTGGTGGCAGGGATCTAACTCGTGCTGCAGTGGCCACGGTTTGCTTCATAGTGTGTTGCTTAACCCATTGCGCCACCAGGGAGGCCCTGATTAAAGCATATCTTAATTCTCAAAAAGCTGGTAAAGAAAAAAATGTCACAAAAAGGAAATCTTTATCTGACAGTGTATCTGAGAATAGCAAATCAAAGAGATGTGGCAAACAAAGAGGAGGTTTTGCTAGAGATATATAACTAGAAACACAGACAGCAGTGAAGAATTAATGTTTCTCATGAAATGGAAAGTCTCAGATAAGACAGACTGATGCTGGCAAAAAGGTCAGTTATGTAGTATTCTCAAATTGTAAATACTTTTTAGGAAGAGAGACTAACCTAGCATTATTATCCAGAAGATGAAACCCAATAATTGACTCGGTGTGTGTGTTTTAAAGAGACAGACACCCAGAGAATGACTGGATCTTTTTTTATTAATGTGAAAACATATCTACATTCTAATGAAAATCAAGTTTTATGTGTTTGTTTTGAAGTTGAAGTAGTACTGGGAGAATTGTTGGGAGTTCTTTTGTATCACTAGCACCTGTTACTTTGAAAAAAAATAAAAGCTTTAGCAGTTTCTCCCTTTATCAGAAAACAATATTTGATACAATAATGTTATTTCCTCTGTATTACAGAACAGCCTTTCTGTATGTTGGGGGAAGTTGCCAAAGTTATTTCTAATAATTTTGTGTTATTAGAATTTCTGGGGAAAAAAAAAAGAGTTTCTGTTTAACTCATATATACCTATGAACATTTGGCTTTTTGTTTATTTGGGGGTGTGTGTCTGTAAATAAAACACATGTAAATGACTTTCTTTTTTAAACATTCACCAAAACAAAAATAGCATTTCACAACTGAGTAAGCCCATGTTTCTAGGATGCCATCATTTTAAGCAACCTAAAAAGTTCTTGAGTTAAATTCAAAGCTTTTCCTGAAGTCTATACAAATAAAGATAAATTTGTAATTACACAATTTTAGTATAATGTAAATTGCTTAAATTAGAATATTAAGAGTCCTCTATATCTAGTTACATAAATGCAAATTTATTTGCAAAACCCCTGAAAGGAAAATTTCATCACTATCAATAAGTTCCCATCCAAATGAGAAAACTAGATAAATCTTGGTGTGTTTTAATTAACTAAGCTAGTCTTAGTTAAGTGGGCATTTAAAAGTTCCTTTTAATAACCAATTCTTTATAAGAAGTTGAAATTCCTGTGACTAAAAAGGTGATGATTCTTGGACCTTCTATTGCTCATGGAAACCTAATCATTAGCAATGTCAGCAATGTAGGGCCTGCTGGAATAAATGGATGAATAAACTTTATACTCTAAGCTCCTGACTTGTCTTTTTCTTTATTCCAATTCATCCCTTACATATAGGCTCAACTTTTTCAGTATTTGTGTTACTGTTTCAGTGAAAAACAACAGCTTTATAATAACAATCCTAATACTATTTGTCATTTACTTTATTGTAAATACAGGTGAACAGTGTTCAATAAAGAGTTTACTCCTTTATGTGGAAAAAAAAAGCTCATATATGCCTTAGATAAAGTTATCTTCATTATGGGTCCTCTGGATCCTTTCATAAACATGAGACTTTAAGATTTTTTTTCTATACCTTGAAACATTTTGTGGTATTTTAGTATTCACTAAAAATATTCATTATTATTTTTTTACTCATCATTTCTTACTAATTATCCCTAAGTACGCCAAAGAAGTTTAAAAGAAGAAAACTAAAGAATGATGAACTTGCCACGAAGGATGAAGCCAAGTGGGGAAAAAACTGTCACTCCTCCCCAACTTGCACTGCCCAAAATATTACAGTCTGCTTTTAGGTTTCTTGAGCACAATTGAGAATAATTTTCAATTTCCTGACTATAATGACACAGAAGAAAAATGACACAAAGTGGGCTGTATCAAAATCATTAGATCAGTCAAAAGATAAACATAAAAAGAAAGCAACATTCTAGGCTCAAATAAAGATGTCAGATTGATCATATAAATGATTCTCTGACTATGAGTTCTCAGTTGATAATGTCCCACATGAATATTTTCTTAAGATTTATTTATTTATGCATACAAGAATTGGGGTATAGGCCAGAGGTGCAGGGGGTCAGAGGATTCACCAGAGACAGAGTGGGGAACAGAACAGGTAGATGGACAGAAACACACTGCAGATGGGAGCAGTAGGTAAGGCAGGAGAGGTCTGCTGCGCCATGTGGGTCCCCTCCCTGGCTGGCGGCAGGGATCAAACTCATGCTGCAGTGGCCGTTCATAGTGTGCTGCTTAACCCACTTCGCCACCAGGGAGGCCCCCACACAAATATTTTCAAGAGCAAGATTCAACTGGACAGCGTTTTTCTAAGGACTGAAAGGAAATGTGGCACTACCATTCACTTTGTTATTAAACAAAGGAATTCTTCACGTAATATTTTGGGGCAAGAACCTTTGAAACATTCTGCTTTGCTAAAAGAATGTTTAACAAAATTATTTCATCTTATAGGATGTTTGTATGACAAAACTTGCTGATGCAATGAAATTGCACTTTAAAATTTTTTATTCAAATTCTTAATAAGTTGTCTTTTCACTTTCCCTTTGTCATTCTGTAAATATCTGTAAAATTAAATAGGGTCCACTGGAACTACATGGTAAATAGTAAAAACTACTTTTCTAGTGTACTGAAGGCTAAGAAAGCAAAAAGTGGCAGTACTCTTCTACTTGATACAGGTGAGATGCTGCCTGATTCATGAATCCTTTAATAAAGTCAATTGGATATTTAAAAAAAAAAAGTTCTGCAGCATGAGAAATAGTCAAGGCAATCTAGACACAGTGGACAAAGAACTGATACCTAGACTATGTAAGATTTCCTACAAATCAATTGGCAACATAACCTAATACAAAATAGAAAAAAGAACTGAATCAGCATTTAGAGAAGAGGAAATGCAACTGGACAGTAAATAGAAAGGAAGCTAATCTTGTTTATCATCAGGGAAATACAGATTAAATACTATTACCACTAAACATCCACACCAAGATTGCTAAAATTTTGAAGTTTAACAATACCAAGTGTTGATAAGGATAAAAAACAAACTAGAATTGAGAAACACAGCAGGTAATACTGCTGGTGAAGAGCACACTGAAACAAATACTTTGTAAAACTATTTGACAATGTCAACCAAAGCAGAGTATATACACACCCTGTGGTAAAGCAATTCCAGTCCAAACAAACTTACACACACACACACACACACACACACACAGACCACCAAAAAACACATAGAACTGTTTTCCTAATGACCAAAAAAACTTAAATGACCATCATTATTAGAATGAATAAACTCTAGCATATTAGTGTAACAGAGGTGAGAATAAACAAGTTACACACAACAATATAGTATTCAGTGAAAGATGTCAGATTCAAAAGTGTATATAAACAATGATTCCATCTACATAAAGTTCAAAAACAGGCATAATTAATCTATGGTGTAAAAAGTGTATTGTTATCTTTAAGGTAAGGGAAAACGGGAAGGGACATGAGAGACTTCTTTGATACAAGTAGTTTCAATTGATCTGAGTTGTGATAACGTAAGGTTGTCTACTTGTGGAAGTTCACTAAGCTGTACCCTTATGATCATGTACTTTTCTTATGGCACCCTTTAGTAAATAAGTTTTATTAATGAAAAATAAAAAAGTTCTGGGATACCCACATCCACGAAACCTGATAGTTCGTTGGAGCAGTAGTAATCCAGTGACACACACATACAGTTTCAAAACAGTTGCCCTAGATACTCAACGGTGTTATTTTTTTAATATATATTTATGTTATATATATTGAGCATATATTTGTTATTTCACATATGTAATTATGCCACTTGATTTTCAGGAAACTTCAATTTTTAGAAAGTAACCTACATCTAGATTTTATAAAAGTTCAGTTAATTTACAATTATTTATTTTAATAGTGTGTTATTGGTAAATCATCTAATTTGTTTTCTCAAGTCTTGTTTTTGTTTAAGATAAATAAATAAAACAGACCAGCTTAGCATTTCAGTTAAGTGTTTACAGAAAATTCTAAATTGAACTATTAAAGAAAATTCACAAATTTCCTTAATATTATAAGTTATTCTTACCTCAGACTTACTCAATAGCTATTGATTTTTTTTTAACTAGGTGCATGGGAGAAAAAAAAAATCTATGGGCAATAGTCACAAACTACTTAAAAGTGCTAAGCACAGACTGGTGAAAGGTTTTAAAACAAAGTAGATCCTATAGCAAAACTAAATTCAAGGACAAAAAAAGTCACCCTTCTACAAAGTTGTAGATGAAAAAAATGGAGAGGGACAGCTCCTATCTAAAATCAGTACGATCAACATTCATCAAGATTTCAGCAGACTAGAATGATAGTCCATATCTAACTAGATGAAATGTGAAGATAATAGTACAGACTTACAAAAAACAAAATACAACTGTACAAGTTCAGGATGTGAAATGACTCAATGAGTCCACACTGAGAGTGGAGACTAAAAGCAATTTGTTCTGGTATATATTATTTAAAACAAAGTTGATAATAGGTGTATGGTATTCTGCATAAATGTGTTCATTATGAAGGACTGAGTGACAAACCAGAGGCCCTTTCAAGGAGAGTGAGCACCACAGTAGAAAGAGTTAGAACCAATGTAATAGTGAAAGAAAAAAATTTGAGTTAATAATAATGGAACAGCAAAGTCAGTTAAATAGAGGTGGAGACAAAAGGGTGTATTTAAACAATAATTAAGGGATATACTACAAGAGAGGGATAGGTAGAAGTTACAGCAATGTATTTCAGCTAAAGGTAAAAAATAAACTTCCTACACAACTGTGAACACCTTATGTGCCTGTACTTTGATTACAACATCAGTGTTAAGGGAAAGGCCATAAACTGGCCTCACAGGAAGTATACGGACTTAAAAGGATCAGGAGACCCTGGATTCTAATCCCATCACGTTTACTAGCTACTGTCATCTGGGTAATTTATTTCTAATCTCTCCAAATCTCAACTTCCTTTACTATTTCCTCAGGAATTCACTGAGAGGAACAAAAAGGTAACATGTTCAAGACTCATGATGACAAACTAAAATGAAACACAAATGTCAGTGCTATACTGAGGATACTGCTATAGATAATTGCTAAGAATCCTCTTAGCACAGAAACAATTGTCCTTTGAGGCAAGAAAAAACTTAAAATAGGTCCTAAATATACAAGATCTGTTAGACAAGAAACATTTTAATATGGTAGAAAACAAGCAGGAAATCTATTTCATTCGTTGTTAAGAATATACTTCACAGAAAGCAAATCAGTGACCAGAACTAAAGGCAATGCTCAATCCAGAAGATAAGTAGAAATTCAAGTCAAGATGATACATGTGCCAAGTACAAGAACTTCAAATGCATTTGTAATTACTGACACTAGGAATATCATTAAGTTATGGCCTTATATCACTAACACTGTTGTTCTGGAGATCCTGTGAGGACTCAGCTCCCACTGACTGTGGAATTGGGATGTAGAAATACATGATCTTGAGAAAGTTAATCTCTCAGGCCCAGTATGTAAAAGGCAAATGTAGGGTATGAACCAGGCTAGTTCACAGGTTGTTGAGAAGATGCCATGAGATTAAATATGTACAGCCTTTAGCAAGGCTTCTGGTACACAAAGGAATTCATGTTACCGTCTCTTTCTCTTAGCTTTTATTTTGGATGGAATTTTGTGCCATATTGTTGGGAAACAAAAGATATTTCAAATGTCTGGATTTAGTTTTAAACTAAAAATGGTGATAGAAATTCACTGACAAGGAAAGCTAACCACTCTACTAAAAAATTAAGTTACAAGACTAAATATACTCAGTATGATCCCATTTTATGACATATTAGAGATAAAAAAATGGAATTAAGTAACTTTTGAGGAGAAAAATATACTCTAACAAACTTGGAAAAAAGAACTCAATGCTTTTTAACTGCAACTAACAAACTTACAAACTACTAGTAAATTCATGTGTGTTTTTTCCCCTAAAGCCAGAAGTATGTTTCAGAAAAAAGGAAATGCATCACAAATTGAGGAAAATATAAAGGATATGAACTCCATGGGATTAGGGATTTTCTGTTCCATTCTAGGAATTTAATAATCACTGTCCAAATGAAAAAAATTAAAGTCCTATTTACCCAACACTAAATTTCATTGCCTTATTTCACAAAAATATTGGCTTATTCATCTTTATCTCCAACAGCTAGCACATAACCTAACCAAGAAATGTTACCAATTAGGTTACTTGGTAAATAAACAGAAAAAAAAAAAGAAAAATAAATTTAATAAATATCATTTTTGGTAGGTCATATAGTATGGTGACATTATTTGAAGAGGTGTGGAACCTATTTTCCTAAATCAAATACAGTGTTGTAAACCAATGTTACCTCAATAAAAATAATTCAAAAAATCAGTTTGAGGCTGAAAGTCATTAAGAAATTGATAAGCACTACTGAAACAGTACATTCACTCTGTACTATAATCTCTGCATACAGGATAAAAAGCAGTGACATCAAAGAAATGGGGGTGTGTTACCATTTTTATTTCATTGTCATCCCTAATAAGTGAACATAACAACATTCTTCACCGTGTCCAGGAACATATATAAAAGTACAAAGAATACAAAAGTTGTATTAATAAAGCTTTTTATACTATAAAAGCCTACTCAACCTAAATCAAGAAAGCCAAAAGAAAAACAACAACAACAAAAAAAGGCAGACCTACCTTGGGCCTCTTGGACCTTCCAAGTAACTGCTTCTAGGAGGATCTGGAAGCAGTCCACCTGACCTCACTGGCATGTCTTTGACTGCAGAGATTGACTGAGATGGAGCAGTTGAAGAATCCCCAAGTCCTTGTTCTGATGAGAATGAACTGTATGGCAGAGTAGACTTGCTCAGAGCTTTAGAATTTACTTGTTCTGATGGGCCAATAGCTGACTGTAATGGAGGATGGTAAGTTGAGGGTGGAGCTGAACCAAAAGACACAGGAGTAGGAAGCAATGCTGATCTAGGTTTCTCTGGAACTTGCGAGCTCTGAGAATTGGAGGCTGGTGGAACTGGGCCTGTTAACGGAGGAGGTATCCCTTGTGGAACCCCTGGAGGAGGTATTCCTGGAGGAGGTGTGGCTGACGACAATGGTGGAAGGGGCAAGACAGGTGGAGGTGCAGTTGAAGAAAGAGAAGGTGGGGGAAGAACAGGTGGTGGCCCTGCAGAAGAGAGGGAAGGTGGGGGAAGAACTGGTGGTGGCCCTGTTGAAGAAAGAGATGGAGGCATTACAGGTGGTGGCACAGAGGTTGGTAGAGAAGGTGGCATCACAGGCGGGGGCATGCCAGGTGGTGGCAATGAAGTAGGCAGGGCAGGGGGCATCACAGGTGGTGGCAAAGAAGGAGGCAATACTGGAGGGGGCATTGTTGGTAGAGGTGGAGGCATCTGAGAATATGGAACAAAAGGAGGTGGCATTGACATGTTCCCCATATACTGGTTCTTCATGTTCTGAAATGAATTGACTTTCTCCTGGAGATAGGTCTGAGTGGCTTTCATATGTCCTTGCCATGTTTTCCACTGTTTCTCATATTCCTGAAGCTGATCTTTATGAGGATAGGAATGGAGCTGTTCCTCCCAAAGTTGAAATTCTCGATCCCATTCTTGGTAGAGATGTTGAAACTGTTGTTGCTGCATTTCATAATGCCGCAGCTGCACGTCAACAGACATGGTCTATAAAAGAGGGATATAAATTATTTTATAAATTTCATAGAATAGAATTAATCATAAGTGAAATATTTATGAATCAAGGGCATTTAAGCCTTAGGAAATTAAAAACCTAAGCACCTCAGAAAAGGAAAGGCTTTTACAAAATCATGGATGATCCTTCTTTCTTCCTTTGACTTATTTACATAATTAATAACAAAGTTGGAAAAAAACCAAACACTAAAAATAAATACCTATTTTAGCAATAAGTATTTTTCAAGTTTTTTTTTTAAAGATTTATTTTTATTTACTTACGCATATAAGAACTGGGGTATAAATCAGAGATGTGGGGGTTGAGAGAATTCACCAGAGACAGAGTGTGGAGCAGAAAAAGTGGATGTACTGAAACACACTGCTGAGGGGAGTAGCAGGTGAAACAGGAGAGGTTTGCTGCACCTATTTTTCAAGTTTTAATATTATATTGAATCATTTAAAAATCTTGAAAAACAATCTATTGGGCCTCCTTGGTGGCACAGTGGGTTGAGTGCCGCACTGTGAAGCATCTGCAGCACAGCAGCGCAAGTTCGATCCCTGCCAGGGAGGGGACCCATATGGTGCCGCAGACCTCTCCTGCCTAGCCCGCTGCTCCCCTCAGCAATGTATTTCAGTAGATCTGCCTGTTCTGTTCCCTACTCTGTCTCTGGTGACTCCTCTCACCTCCCCATGCCTCTGGCCTGTACCCCAGCTGTTGTATGATAAAATCTGGGGGAAAAAAAATGATCTATTATTATAGCTGTATAGACACAAGTTTATACCTCAAAGACACAAACAAGCAAGTACCTAAGTCATTTAATCTTTTATGTATTTGCTTAGGTTTTTATGCTGTGGTTGCTTTGATCTTTTGGTAGGTTTTTAAAAAGTTCTCTGTTACTCTAGTGGTTTGTAAGTTAAATTGAAGTGATATAAATATCTCTTCTTAATTTCTTTAGTGACAGTATTCAAACATCTGCCTGGGTTGACATAATCAGAAAACATCACTATCCTACCCACCCCAAAAGCATTTTTATAATACCATACTACTCAAGCCCTCTGAGGATATAGGAATGTGAGCAATAACTACTTAGGCATCCCTTGAGAAACAGGTAATTGAGAACATTTGATATCTTTCCTTTTTCACACTTAAATGCCATTCTGGAACAACAAATCCTTTAAACATTTTGGGGCAACTTCCCACACATCAGCTGAGGAAGCACTCACCTGCATATGTGGTGGCTGCTGTATAATCTGCTGGTACTGCTGTAAAATCTGCTGCAACTGAGTGTGCTTCTGCATTATTCCCTGATATTGGAAGCCAACTCGATGTTGCTGGTGCTGCTGCCAGTGTGCTGCTGCAGCCTGCAACTGTTTTAACCTGGCATCTTCTTCTGGATCCTCAGACTAAAGAAAAAAGAGATGATACATTTTTATGTAAGTCAGAAAACAGCAACCAAATTAATAAGAAAACTGAGTATCTCATAAACATATAAAGTTCAGAATCCCTACAACTCTGTCTGATTGAGAAAAGGCATTCTATCTTTAGATGAAATACCTAGCTCCTGTAACTATAATCACATATACTAATACAAAAGAGTTTATAAATTCCAGTCCTCATGGAATAATAATCTTACTGTTCCTAAACAGGGTAATTACTTATCCAGCAAAAAGTCAATATACTGTTTCTGTCCTTTCAATTCTTTTTTCTTCTTAATTTTTACTTAATTATTTTTTCTTAAAATGTTCGCTCTCTTTTCTAGGTGTAGTCCTCATAGAATTTCCACCACCAATTCAGCCATGCACCATCACCATAGTCCCTTGTGCTCTTCCCATCCCTACCTTGATCCCAATCCCTCCCTCTTCCCTGCAGAATGACTCTGACTTGTAGTTGTCTGTTTATTTTTGTTTTGTTTTTTTTGGGTTGTTGTTGATGTTACTATTTTTTTCCCTTGATTCCCTATATTTCTCCTATAAGTGAGACCTTCCAGTATTTTTCTTTTGCCTTCTGACTTATTTCACTGAGCATGTCCTTTCAATTCTAACAGAAATCTCTTTATAGTGTCAGTGAACTACAGTGTATTCATTAGGTTCAATACCATTTTCACTAAAGCTCTCGGGAAACAATGACCTTAGATCCGTGTGAGAACTTTTCCACATACCAGTCAGTATATTAAGAGAAAAGGTTTATCACATTTGATGTTTTAACAGCTCTAGGAAACAGCTACTACTTGAATATACCAATTTAGCAAATAGAGAAATTGAGCACCGAATGCTTAACTAATTTGCTCAGAATCACCAGTGTCAAGAGGTAGTGCCGGGCTCCAGGAAGTTCAACTCAATAATAGTTAAAGTTCTTAACCACTGCTGTGCTACCAATCAGGAAATACACGTTTAGTAGTCAAGATACTCAATTCTTAAGAGTATCATTCTCCACTTTCATTTGAACTATGAAAAAAATGCCTTTTCTGATTACATCTGATTATTTCACAAATGGAATTTTACATGTACTTAAAAAAGGACATTTCATCTATGACAAAAGTATGGTCAGAAAAAAACCTGAACAATACAACAGACACCAAGTAATTAATTATATGGTTACCTGGGGCTCCTCGGGTGGGAGAGGAGGCGCCACTTCCTCATTAGGTGGTGGTAACGGGGGCTCCTCAGATGGAGGTGGTTCTGGTGCTTGACTAGTGGCAGGTACTGTAACTTCTTCTTTTACCAGCTCTGGTGTATCTTTTGCTACAGCGGGACCTTTTTTGTGTACTTTTGTCCTCTGCTGCAAACTAAGCAAGTGCTGCCGATACCAATACTGTTGCTGTTCCTACAACAGAAACCACTTTTAAGAATTTTAATTGACAATGCTGTACCTCTGCAGGTTGGTGTTAACAGGGACACATTTGTGCCTACTTTATGTGACTTTATACAAGAAGGGGCAAACATGGACTGAGAAAAGCAAATAAGTATACAATCTTTCAATTCCGCTCCCAAATGCATATATTTAAGTTAAATCATACACATCATCAACATATTTCTCTACTCTTTTAAAATACCTGATGATGGGCCTCCCTGGTGGTGCGAGGGGTTAAGCACGGCACTATGAAGCATCCACAGCCACTGCAGCGTGGGTTTGATCCCCAGCCAGGGAGCTGACTGACACGGCGTAACAGACCTCTCCTGCCTTGCGCGCTGCTCCCCTCAGCAGTGTGTTTCAGTTAATCTGCCTGTTCTGTTCCCTGCGCTGTCTCTGTTGAAGCCTTTCACCAACACCACCCCTCCTCCACACACACACACCCCTCTGGCCTGTACCCCAGTTCTTATATTCATAAATGAATAAATCTTTTTTAAAAATACCAGATGAATGATCAAAGTAAGTCTCTCAGTATTCACTGTTACTTGTTTTTAACCTGCCTTTAGTTTATTCAGATCTATTCACAGGGGTCTTGTAATTAATGAATATAGCAACAATGTTCTATCACTTCTTTTCTCTGCCTTCTCTCTCCTTCATCTCTCTTTTAAATACCTATTGTCTCATTAGTCTAGCCACATCCAGGTATACAAACATAACTGAGACTATTCTCTGTGCTAAAAATGTTTTCTATTCAAGGGCTTCCCTGGTGGCACACTGGGTTGAGCAACATACTATGAGGCAGACTGCAGCCACTACAGCACGAGTTCGATCCCTGCTGCCAGCCTGGGAGGGGACCCACATGGCGTAGCAGACCTTTCTTGCTTCGCCCACTGCTCCCCCTCAGCAGTGTATTTCAGTTGATATGCCCATTCTGCTCCCCACTCTGTCTCTGGTGAATCCTCTCACCCCCCACACCTCTGGCCTGTATCCCAGTGCTTGTATGCACAAATAAATAAATCTTTTAAAAAAATGTTTTCTATTCAAAAGTCTCAGCTTTATCCTCCAACTGATAATGTAGCTTAATTTCCTATAAGCTTATTCAGTGCTTCCATTTAAAAATAATAAGTTTAATGTGGAAAAAATTAGTGAATACAGGCAATCCTCATTACTTGTATATCCTTATTTATGAATTTGCCTATTCACTAAAATGTATGTCCTATTCTAACATACTTAGTGTCTTTGGCAGTCACTTGTGGACATGTGTATAATGCTGAAAATCTGAGTTGCTGATTTCTGAGTCAGTATACACACTTGCTCTGCCTTTTTATCTCATCTCTTATAATGGAAGTTAAATGCCCTTTTCATGGTATTTATGACCACATAGTCTCGCATTTCTGTGTGTTTTGGTGTTTGAAATTACCCCTGAGAATAATGCTAAAGTGCTGTCTAGTGTTCCTAAGTGCAAAAAGGCAAGCTGTGCCTTATAAAGCATTGTTGAGGCATAATGCTGTTGGGCATGCATTCAATGTTAAGGAATCCACAATATATATTAAATGTCTTTAGGGGCCTCCCCAGTGGCACAGTGGATTAAGCAATGCAGTAAGAAGCAAACCACAGCTACTGCAGCACAAGTTCAATCCCTGCCGCTGGCCAGAGGGGTGACACACATGGCACAGCAGACCTCTCCTGCCGTGCCTACTGCTCTCCTCAGCAGTGTGTTTCAGTAGGTACACTTCTTTTATTCCCCACTCTGTCTCTGGTGAATCCTCTCACCCCCTGTACCTCTGGCCTGTACCCCAGTTCTTGTATGCATAAATAAATCTTTAAAAAAAAGTCTTTAAAAAGAAACACATATAAAACAAGGTTATGTGCTGACTGGTTGATGAAAATGTGAAACTAACTTTGTATTTCCCCTAGGATCATTGGTTCAATATTCACTAAGTTTGTATTCCTCAAGACTTTAAAGAACATAAATGCCTCAACTAAAAAGAACTGACTATACAAATAGCAACTAATTAAAAAATCAACTTAAAAAAATCTCACCACTTAGAAATAGTCTTTATTATCCCACTATTCAATATGTATTTCCCAACAGTTACAAAGTTGCATATGGAAAACAAAAGCTGTCAAAAGTCCAAAATATTCACTAGTGAACTGCCCCATATACTTCTATAATTATCAACAACATATATACCTACATAGGTTAGTTCATCCTATTATAAGGATGCAGATTTTTATAAAAGTGATGTCAGAAAACTTTGATAGCTGAAAATCTAGCTGGGGTCCTATAATAAACCAGAACCAGTAATAAGCCAAAATAATATTTATAAAAGGAATTGCAAAAGAAAATTATATCAAAGGTTGAAAAATACCCACTGTGAAAATAGCTAAATCCCTATATTATAAAAATCACAGCACAGAAACTTAATCCATACATTATTCATTCTCACATACTGCTATTCTTTCTGATTCTGAGTTATGTTTTTCAAAATTGTATCCCAAATCAATTTTTTTTCTTTTTACAGTAACTTTTTGTCCCTGTGTCAAGTGAACTCATTTTACTTGCATTCACTGGAATTATCTTTGGATAACCAAGACTTTCTATATTGTTTTATCTAGTATATATTTAATATACTCTTTTCTCATAGGCATACTTATTTTGCTAGCTGTTCCTTAATTTAGAGCATGTAATTTTCTTGAGAACTGTCTCACGCTTTTTTAGTAACTTATGTGGTGTTTAAGCATAGTACTAGAGCACACGGTAGGATGTCAATAAACAGTTGTCGATTAATTGAAGACTTCCTTTCTAGGCCACTCAATTCTGTGACCTGAAATTTGTTTGAATTCATTTGGAAGAATAAATTCCAAGGGTCACGGCTGTTTTTTATTTGTTTGTTTTTATTATCATATACATACTCATCAAGTTCCAGGATATAACTTTACTATTTAGCATAAGAAAAAGCACACTCACCATGATAAGTCAACAATAACATAGTATTAAAACATTTCTCCTCTTCCATTAGTTTAGCAAAATACTGAAAATAATAACAAGTTTATTATTCTCCAACTTAAAAATTAAAATTTCTACTTATAAGTAGAAGTCAAGGTTCCTTTTTTTTTCATCCTTTGAAAGCATCACTAAAAGATAAAAAGATGCAATGCATCTTTTTAGATGCTATAAGCCAACGGCTACAGATATAAAGACTGCATGTGTCTAGATCTTTTATCAATTAGCACCCAGCCTTATCTTAGACCTAATACAGGATTAAGAATCTTATTAAGGGTTCATGGACAGTATCCATTGTAGGTCAATTTCTCTTAAATATGAAGCCAATGCCAGAAACCAGATCTAAAAGTTCAACCTTAGGTCTAGATGCTGGCATGTTTTTAAAGCTCTACAAATGAGCATGATGACATCATTCAGAAACGTCCTCAGTGATCCCAATGGAAAAGTGATTATTATCTCTATTTTACAAAGGAATAAACCTGCTGGAACTTGGGAATGAAGATGGATTAGTACCCAGTAATTTTGACTGTCCCTTCGTATCAGACAACTTCACCTGATGTGGTATGTTAGTTCATAGGCAGAGGACAATCATGGCATGTCACATTCAAATAGAGACTGAATGATGTTAAAAAAAATAAGGATGTAAGAACTAGTTGTTACAAATATCATTGCCAAAAAAGATGCTAACTTAGTGAAGTACTTAGTGCTTCACTTAAAGAAGCACTTAGTGACTACTTGCTTCTGGTACTGTAATGAATGAAGTACTAAAAGATTTTCTCAGAAATCTAAAAGATTTTCTAGGTTGATTATTATAAACACCTGTAGGTCAATATGTCGGCATGAACACTAGATGTTCTATGTCTAATTGCCTAAAGAAAGGAGAGAAACAAAACTTTTAAAATAATAAATCAGATTTCTATTTTTAACAGTTATCCAAAATATATTTATTTTTAACTATTTTTCAGGTACACATGATACTACAGAAAGTCATAAGATAATCCTAGTCCCATTGTTGAAAAAGTAAAGCAAACAAACAAAAATTCTTCATCTCTTCCTCCAGCTCCTGCCCTCATTCTCTCTCTCTCTTTCCTTCAGTCAAACTTCTTGAAAGAGTTGTCTATACTCACCATCCCCATTTCCTCACCTTCCATCACTCCTCAAATCAATGCAATATGGCTTCAGTCACTATGAAACTGCTCCTGCCAAGGTCAACAATAATCTACATGTCAGTAAATACAGAAAGTAACTCATAGTCTTTATTTTGCTTGACCTCTCAGTAGTACTTAACAAAGCTGGCCATTCCCTCCTAAAAAACAAAACAAAAAACTGATCTTCCCTTCACTCTGGCACTGCACCTGCCCCAATTTCCCATCTACCTGTGGACCTTTCTTCCACTGGTTCCTTAAATATTCTGCAGGGGCAGGCATGTGTCCTCTAACCTTTATTCTTACTCTACAACCATTCCTCAGGAGACCTCATCTATTTCTGTACCTTCAACACTATTTTTATGCTGATGAGTCACAAATCTATCATGTCTCCCAAATCTCACTTGTAGATTTGGATCTAACTTCCAAACCTATATCTAACTTTCACGTGAACATCAGCTGGAAACCCTGTCTGAATCAGGCCCCTAAACTCAGTATGTTCAAAAGGTAATTCATCATTTCACCCTCATTCTCAGGCCTGTTCCTCCTCCTCTAGGCTTTCCAGACAGTGGCATAGCCCAGAAGCCCAGAAACCATCCTTACCATCTCTCTCTCAAATACTACCCAATTTCCAATTGGATTCTAGCACTAAAACTTCTCCAGTCACTTGGCACCAGCCTTTCTGCCTATGCAGGTGTTCCTCTTTGCAATCCTTCTCCCTGGCAGCAGCTCTCCAGCCTGCCTGTGACTACTGCAGGTGATTCCCTTCACTGAATCCCTTTGTGAAACAGCAGAGCCAGTTCTTCCTTCTATCCTTCTACCCGCCGCCTGCCCAAGGCTGCCCGTCTGTGACTATGAAGATCTCTTTGACAAACCTATCTCTTTCAGGGCAGCTCTTTCTGTCCGTTTGTGTCTATGCAAGTGTCTTTTATTCTTCTTCCCCTTTCCATAATTAACCTGCCCTTTTGAACATAACTGAAAAAATATTTTTTTTTCTTCAGTCTTTCTCTTTCTCTCCATCTCCACCATCACTATCCAAGTCCAAGCCATTATTATTTCTTGCCTGGATTATTCTATTAATTATTCTTTTTAAATCACTCTTGTTTCTTTTGATCCCACTCTCCACACTACAAACAATGAGCTTTCAAAAATGCCACTCTGTCACATTCACCTAGTCCTATATATAAATCCTTATATAGTCCTATATATAAATCCTACTGTCCTTAGGATAAAGTCTCCACAGTATTTCCCTGATCTGATTTGCCTCTGTCATTCTCACCATGAACTTTCAGGTAAGTTTTGCTTAAGTTCTTTTAACTCTTTTGGTTAATTCCCACCCATTCCTGTGGTTTCACTTATATCACGTACAAAGGAAGCCTCTTCAGTTAGGTTAAAGCTATGAGCTATATTCAGTCACTTAAAAAAATTTTGTTCTTCGCCTACTTTGTGCCAGATCTTGAGAAGCACTGTGAATACAACAGTGAACTAAAAAAGCTCACCTTTCCCTGTTCCTTATGGAACAGCCTAGTGATGTTTTACTTTTTATAATCCCACAGCACCCTGTACTTCTCTGAATTACTCACTAAATGTTACCCATCATTGGTACTTATCAATGAGGGATGCTATCATCATGTCTTTCTTCACTACTTCATCTTTAGTTAGTTACTAAGCACAATACTTGGCACACAGTTGCTACTCAACAAATACTTGAACATTAAACAATTAAAAAACTCTTAAGTCAACAGCTTTACCTAAATGTTTTGACAACGAAAGGATAAATAAAATAACAATTCATAAAAAAAGCTATTATTCACATTATCTATCTAGGCACATTATCAGTCCTTTAAACAAAGAATTCTTCAAAAAAAAAGATAACCAAAACTTTACACTGAAAACTATAAATTAAATAGGATATCAAGCATTTAGTCTATCTTTCCCTCACTAACTGTATTTCCAATCAAAACCTGGTACATAAGTGAAAGTTGTTTTTTCTCACAGACCTCTACATAATAAATGTATCAGAAATGGCAGAGAAAAAAATCACTATGTCACAACCTTTAATGAAGAAATAATTTACTCTGCAAAGATCATCGGTGAATGAACCGTTAGTTGAAACATTAGATGCAAGGTTGATGAAAACCCTTACAGTGGTACAACCAGACTGTCACCGTCTTATCTATCCTGGCTCCATTAACACAGGGACAAATAGGCATTGTGTGAGTCCCAATAGGATGCAAATAAACACACCATCACCTACATTATGAACTGTGATTTCGTTAACAAAGGTGAACTCAAATCTATGAAGATTGCAGAATTAACTTTTAGTTTTCAAAGCATGAAAGAAAGAAGAACAAGTCAAATGACACACCATGACACAATAGATAAATTCAGAATTCTACAGGACAACCAACAGAGTATTCAAGATCAATGGCGTGGGGTAGAAAAAGGGAACAGGGTAAACAGGACTAAATTACAAATGGAGACTGCTACTGGCTTCTTTCTAGTAGGCAGAGGCCAGAAATGCTGCTAAACATCCTAAAGGACAGCCTCCACAACAGAAATTATTCTGTATAATAACTGGATCCTGATTTGAAAGCCAACAAAACATTACTGAGTCCAATGGGAATATTAACTTGGATGATATCAAGGAATTATTTTTAATTCCACTAGTATGATGACACAATGAAGGAAATCTGAAGGGATGAGGTATTAGACAAACTTGTTAATTTTAAGTGTTATATAGTATTTACCTAACAAAAGATCTTTCTTAAAAAAGATATCTAATTAAGAATGGTGGGATGACATGACATGAAAGCTAAGATTCACTTTAAAATATTTCAGCAGCAACAATACAAAAGACTTAGGTGAAGAAACATGGCAAAATTTTGATGATTGTTGAATCAAAATGGTGACTATGTAGGAAGAATACCATTTTTTCCTACTTCTGTGTTTAAAATCTTCACCATAAAAATGTCATATTCCACAAATAAAATATGAATCAAAAAACAGGCAGAAGGAATAACTGTCAGATTGATACTAGAGTTAAAAAAAAATAGTTATAATCTAATAAACCAAAGTATGCTGAGTCTAGAACGTAACTACTCTTGTATCTTATACAATTCCTTATGGAGAGCAACAATTTGCAAGGCACTGTCCTCAGTGCTATAAGGATAAAAAGATGAGCAAGACAGTCCCTGTCTGCAAGGGACTTACAATCTGAAGAACAGAACCAGGTAAGTGATTTCAGGCATGGCTTCATAGAAACCTTCATAATTGAGATGGACCTTAAAAGTGATATAACTACAAGAGAGAGTACTGAGGAAGCTGGGATGAGTTCTAGACAGGTGAGAAAGCCTAACCAGGCTTACAAGGCCCTTCTTGACCTGGTCCATTCACACCATTCAAGCCTCATTGTCTATCACTTTCTTTCTGGCTCTCACCAAAGCACTGGAGCCACTGAATATTTAAAGTACTAAAAGCAATTTATTATAGACAAGGGTAAGAAGGCAGGAAAGAAAAAGTCCTGTTTATGGTATTTATATTGGTCTGATTTCCTGCTCCTCCCCTCCAAAAAATGCCAAAATTACAACTCATTCGTCTCTCTTAAAAGCCAGAAAAGCAACCTAGTAGAGATGAGGCTATAAATGTCACATTCTGATATGGACTAACTCTGAGATTGACAATAAAAACACTTGGAAATTTCACATGGTGTGAGAGAGGGGACAGAAAGTCTATCTCTATAATAGAGGAAACTAGAAGAAATTACCTAATTGGATGGGACTAATTTGGTGTGTTGTTTTATCCAGCAACTAAAGTATTTTCTATTGTGCCAAAGATAGCATCTTGCTTACTTCTGTTTTCAATTAAGGTCAAATCACTGTAAAATTAGAATATTCCATCTCTTTTTCTTACATGTAAATTTTTTACATGTAAATCTGAACTCATAAATTAAAAGATTCTCTTTTTTTCCTTAGGGAATCTAAGCTTAAAATTGATAATTACTAAAAGTGTCTATTTTAAAAAGAAATCACACTTTAGTTCTAGCTTCTTTCTTAAAGGAGGAATTCATCTATTATTACTGCTACTCTATCAATCTTGGATAGTTCTGTGGGAAGCAGCACTTCAAAAGTAGAAGTTCAGAGGGATGGCTTTCTCATGAATGAAGAGCTAACATGAACTTTTTTTCTTACCTCGGCCACGATCCAAGGCTGGTACCCTAGAGTAAAAGGCAACCATGCAAAAAAGCGAGTGGCCATGTCCTAACACTATCTTTCAGGCAGTGTGAGGAAAGAACGTATGGGTTGTTCTTAAATGAGCAAGATTGCCCAAAAGGTCAAAAGTTTAAACACTCACCTATGTACTGCAGATACATCTGTAAATACATTCAGGATGCTCCTGATAAGATTTCCATCCATTTGCTGAGACCTCTCAACTCTGGAAGCTGAGGGCTAATAGTGGCCCCTAAGTAATTTTTAAAAAGAAGCTAACTGGTCATAAGGTTTCTATAAGTTTCAAGTACCAGCTTTTGAGGAGCTTCTTTTTTAATGTGCCTCTCAAATGGACATTTTAGTTTCAAATACAGTTTTAAACTAGACCTGTAATAGCAACAAATCTAGGCAGTTGGTCAAAGGAAACCAAGAAGTATATCTGAGAATTAACTCCCGAACCATCTATGGTTCGGAAACCACTACTCTGTGGTGTCTAGAAACATCAAACACTGTTTTCTGAACAATCCACATACAGCTAATTAAAAACCTGGGAAGTCAGACCGCTGATTCTTAAGGAATCCTTTGGAGTGTAAATTAGTCATTGTGTGTTGGCATTAGGCTAAACATTGGCCCGAGGCCTGCTCACTTAGAGCCCTCTAAGTGAAAGATGTGGCTGAGGAAGACACTTTCTTACCTGTGGAGTCATCGTAGAGGGATCTGGCTCAGGGGCCGCTTGCTGCGGTTCAGCACTCTTGTTCTTGGCCCCACCCTCCGCAGGCTCTTGCTGGACAGTTGTCTTATTCCCAGAAGGGGTGGATAGTGGTGGTGGAAGTAGTTGGGATTTAGAGTGGCCCTGAGAGGGGCGGGAAGGAGAAGCCTGAGAAGGGGGCAAGTAGGACTGGGAATGGCTCAAATAGGATTGCGAGGAGGAAGAGGAAGAAGAATAAGAAGGGGTGGGCGCCAGGTAGGATTGGGAAGGTGGGGACTGCGAAGGGGAGGGCTGAGCGGGAGGCAAGTAGGGCTGAGACGAGGCCGGGGGATAGTATGAGGGTGGCGGCTGAGGTGGAGGCATGTAAGATTGAGACGGGGGCATATAGGACCCCGGAGGTACAGGGGGAGATTCAGGGGGAGAATCCAGCTCCATAGGAACCAAACCAGGAGGCCCGTCCCGTTGGTGGTGGAGCATCTGGTGCTTGTACTGCTGCTGCTTCTGATAGCTGAGGGCCGGACCAGGTGGCGGGGGCATCGGTGGCGGCGGTGGCTGCCAGTCCCCGTAGCCGCCCCCTGGCATCACCGGCGGGGGTGGCAGGGGGGGCGGAGGAAGGTGATGGGGTTGAAGCACGCACTGCATTTGCTTCTGGTGCATCTGCTGCAGCTGCTGGAGCTGCGCCAGGTGCTGCTCGCGGAAGCTCATGAAGCCAGAGGAGGAGGGGGCCGCCGGAGTCGTCGAGCTCGAGTACCCCGGCCCCGGCGAGGCCTCAGGAAGCGCCACCGGTGGCGGCGGCGGGACCGGCGGCGGTGGATAGTGGCTGCTCCCGCCATACCGGCCCCAATTCGGGTACATGTCGGAGAAGAAGGCGCAGGGCTCGTCCCGGCGCCGTTACTCGTCGCAACCGACCTCCAGGAGCTGCGGCGGCTACGGCGACAGCCGGAACTCGCGGCGCCTACAGGCCCCGGAGCGTGTAAACGGAGCGCGCCAGTGCGCCTGCGTTACCGAGCTGGGCCCGCGACCGGGAAGGCGGGGACCGTACTGGGGCGACTACGCCTGCGCAATAGCCACCGAGAGGAGAACAAAGGCGAGCTAGAGCGGCCCTTTGCATGGCGACTCTCGGTTGCCATCTTCCTTCAAGTTCGGGTAATGTAGGTGCGAGTAGAACGTTCTCATAGAACCGAGGAACCATAGAGTCTTACAGTCGAAAAGGGTGGTAGAGATCCTATCACTCCCCGGGTTCATTTTTGAATGAGAGAAAAAAAAAAAAAGGTTCCATTCACAATAGCAACAATCGCAATAACAACAGAAAAAGACTTCATGCAAGTGAGAATAACTCTAATAAGAAACCTGTCGAATTTATATGAAGAAAACTACGGAACCGTATCGAGTCACATCCGAGTGGGATAAAATTAGCCGTGGAACAATTGAGAGACTTACGAAGGTCCTGAATGGAAAAAAAAAAAAAGAGGAAAAATTGTAAAGGTATCAGTTCTTTGTAAGTTAAATGAATAGACTTAACTCGATTCTAACAAAAATACAACTTGGAACAAATCTGTGAAGAATGGAAACTAATTTTGAAGACAGAATGTAAGACTACACCAGGAAATGTGATATATTCAGATATTGTAAAGAAGGGAGGAGTGGAATTCTTTAAAATCACTCAACATAACATATAAAAATAAAAATTTATGTGGAAGAATTTTAGCCAACGTAAAGATAGCAAAAAAAAAAAAAAAAAAACCAAAAACCAGATACAAAAATTGTATAGAGGACGACCTAGAAAATAATCCAGTCACAGTAATACTAGACATGAGTTCCTTTGGTTTGAAGGAATCACAAAGTTAATATACACTGCATGCTGAAATTCTGAAACAAACAAAACACCAACACAAACAAAAAAGAAAACCTCTACCTAATTCAGAATATTAAATGTATCAGTTGTATACCATTTAAAGACTTGACTTGACTTTGCATCTATCTTAGCAACATAGATCATCTCCTAGAAGTTGGATGTGGGTAGAAAGTAGGACATCTAAGTATTCGTCAAAGAAAGAGCTTCCCATTCTCACATAGGCATTTAGTGTTTCTTTTAACTTTTCATTGAAGTATAACATATACACATGAAATTACACACCATAAATGTACAACTTAGTGAATTTTCACAAACTGATCACTGTGTAACCAGCACCTAGATTAAAAAAAATAGAACATGACCCAACTGACAAAGTCAATTTGTCTATATTTTCAATATTCTCTATTGAAATTCTCTTGAAAAATATCAAATGATCTTGTTAGATGCAAAAACAATATTTTAATTTTCATTTATGATTTTTTAAAAACTTAGCAATTCAGATATAAAAAGAAAATTCCTTAATCCTGTAAAAGTATCTACTAAAAAAAAAACTACAGCAAAAGTCACACTTAATGGATGAAAACTTGAAAGTCTTCCCACTAAGATCAAGGATATCTATTACCATCTCATTTGTTATGGGTTGAATAGTGTGCACCAAAAAGTATATTTAAGTCCTATACTCAAGAAAGCTCCCTTATTTTGAGATAGAGTTGTTGCAGATGTCATTAGTTAAAATGATGTCCCACTAGCATGGGCTTCAATCCAGTGTGACTGATGTCCTTATAAAAAGGTGGCTCTGTAAAAATCTACAAACACTGAAAATGCCATGTGATGGCAAAGGCAGACAGTGGAGTTATGCAGCTGCAAAGCAAGGGATGATCCAAATGGAAATCATATACTGCTGGTGGGAGTGTAAACTGGGGCAACCACTCTGAAATACTATTTCGCAGTATCTAACTAAAGCTGAACAGACCTGTAGACTATGAACCAGGAAAACCTATGTATGTAACAATGGAAAGGCATACAAATGTTAACCAGAGATTTGTGCACAAAGGTTCACAGTGGCAGTATTTGTATAACTGAAAGCTGGAAAACAACCAAATGTCTACTTACACTAGAGATCAAATTGTGGTGTGTTTACACAATGGAATACAAAATAGCAATGAGAATGAAGTACATGCAATAATTCCAGTGAATCTCATAATGTTAGAAGAAGTTAGAAAAGAATATATACTGTATGTCTTCAAATATATAAGTTCAAAAACAGATAAAAGTGATAATATAGGGGCCTCCCTGGTGGCACAGTGGGTTAAGCAACGCACTATAAAGCAAACCGCAGCCACTGCAGCACGAGTTCGATCCCTGCTGCTGGCCAGGGAATAGACCCACATGGCCCAGCAGACCTCTCCTGCTGTGCCTGCTGCTCCCCTCAGCAGTGTACTTCTGTTGATCTGCCTGTTCTGCTCCCCGCTCTCTGTGGTGAATCCTCTCACCCGCCCCCACACCTCTGGCCTGTACCCCAGTGCTTGTGTACATAAATAAATAAATCTTTAAAAAAAAGTGATATATAGTATTTGAATTAGCGATAGTGGTAATAACTCTTGGGGGGTATTGACTGAAAGGGGTTATCCATGGACCATGATCTGGATGCTTGCTTGGTTACATAGATATGTTCAGTTTGTGAAAAGTTACGATTTGTGTACTTTTGTGTTTGTATAATTTAATAAATGCACTTCCAAGAAAAATTTGAAAGATAACAGTTCAAAAGACTGCTATATAATTGACTTTACATGTAATTGAAAAATAGGTAAAGTGAAATTATAACATTAAAAGTGAGGGTAGTGGTTGCCTTTTTAGAGAAGGAAAAGGACAATGATTGGGAGGGGGCTTGCGTTTTTGGTTTCTGAGTTGCTAATGTTGATAATTACACAAATGCTTGCTTTGTTAATAGTTATTGAGCGATACACTTATCTTTTATGTTTTTCTGTTTGTGTGCTGCACTGTACAATTTTTTTAAAGTTAAAAAATCCCAAACAAATCAAAAACCAACAAAGATAGGAATGAGAAGAAAAATAAGTATAGTAAAAAATGAAATAGGGGAAGAGGGTGGAAAGCTTTCTCTTTGCCTTTTTCATTTCCCATCTGCCACAGGTAGGTAGTAGCTATCAGGTCCTCTATCCAAAAACCTCCCTCAACATCATTGGGTCTTTCAGCACCTTCTAAGAGACAGCACCACTGTTTAAATAGGTCTTTCCATATTCCCCTCATTGTTTCAAGATAAATTTGGGCATTGTTTTACATGCTACAGGGAAAACTATCCCCATAGAATCTTATTCTCGAGGAACTAATAACCCAAATATAGTTGACCACTCAACCTTCTAGTCATCACATTTTTCAAAAATTACAGCCACCATCATACAGAACTCATTTCCAGAAAGTTCTTTAAATGAAGCTTCACTATGTAATGCTCTCCTCACGACATTTCAGTAACACTGACTTTAATTATATGACCAATGCCAGGCCCATTGGTAGAAACCAATTTACTAACAAACAGTAAAGAACAATAAAATGTTCTTATTCAAATCAACTAAGAGATTAATTAAAGCACAAACCACATAGGTTTTCTGTGGGAACAGTCAAGTCAGCTATTGATTGTCGGTGTTGTTGAAGTCAACCAGCATGAGTTTCTTCTGGACCAGGTTTATAACCCAGCTCCATTTTCTCTTGTTATATTCATTCTTGTTACTAGGGAGAGTTTAGTGAGGGCTGGGAGGAGGAACATTTGATTGGCTAGTGGTTTGAGACTATATCCTGGTTGGCTAGTGGTTTGCATGCTATTTTGTGGAATAAAAATCCCTGCTAGCTCTTGTAGCTTGTACCATCATAAACAACATGGTGTTGGGCAGATTATCTGTATTGGCAGGTATTTCACTAAGATTTTACATGGATAGTGTCGACTCAGAGTAACGTGGCCATAACCTTTGCAATGTGACTGCTGCTCCCCCTTCTTATCACCATGTACCCATTTTGTCCTAAAGAAACCCACAGGTATTCCTAAATAATCTCAATTGTTAAGTATTCAGTCCTTCCAACCATTTCAATAAATCTATAGGAAAGCCTGGAACTTGAGGGTGATTGTATCCATTAGAGTTCTTTGGATATTATCCATAGCAACAGCTGAAACTTTAAAAGAAATGTAATGGAAAGACATAAAACAGACAAGAAAACTACACTCTTGCTAGGATGCTGTATGAAGCAAGATTTAACTTTGTTTTTAGTTCTCCAGGCATCCAATGTCTTCTAAGATATATAGGGTATAATGGAAGGATCTAGAAGACTAAGCCTCTAGTATTTTCTTAAATATTTGGTGAAAGGATTAGGCACTGATATAAATCCTATCATAACGTCACACAGTGGCGGGGGCTGGGGGAGATGGGAAATGACATACTCCAAGAAAAGAGGTGTGGGTGCAATAATAATCAGAGAGAGACTGGGTGCTGTTAGGAAGAAGTGGAGGGTGTGGGCAAACAAAAACAAACATTTACTACCATGGGGAAGAGCCTTGTCAGGTAAGTATTCTCAAAGACAAGGACCTATAAAGGAGTATATCTATGCAAGATCAAATGCAAAAAAGATATCCCCAAAAACATCTTGAGGACAAACACATGTTTTCTGAGCAAGGGTAAATTGAGAATGACTTTAAAATCAAAGAACTAATGTATTAATTAGAAAAACAGTCTAAGCTATGACAATGAAATACTAAGTATCTTAAACAAAATGAAACTTTTTAATTCATAAAACAGGTCAAAGATAAAAGGTCTAAAGTTGTCATCTTCAACATAAAGCTCCTATCTCTAGGTTGAAGGTAGCTGTTCTGTCCTGCTATCAAATCTGTATTTAGCCAGTGAGGAGGTACAATGTGTTAGAGGAGCATCTTATTAAGGAACATGCCTTTTAAGGTTATGACCTGGAAGAGATATATATCACACGCCGCTACATTTTGTTGGATGTAACTTAGTTGGTTGGCCATGGTTAGTTCAAGAAAGGATGGAAAATAATGTTTCTATCTATAACCCAGATAAAACTCACTAGATCTATCATTAAAGGAAAAAGGGGAGAATGGATACTGGGGACAACCAGCAGTATCTTCCATACTGACAATATCAAATTCTAGTAAGACTGTGGAGCAACAGAAACTCATACGCAGTTGATGGAGTACAAATGTGTACTTCAAGAGAAATTTGACAATATTAGTAATACTGAAGATGCATGATGCCATATAATCCAATAATTTCACTTCTAAATATATATATTTCAGACTTGAGATACTTATACAGATAGTTTAAAATAGTGCAGCCTTGTTTGCAATAGCAAAATTGGAAACATTTTAAATTTTGGAAACATTGGAAACATTCATATGAGAATACACAAAGTGCATAATATCCATACAATGAAATATACAGAAATTAAGGTGAATGAGCTAGTTATACATACATGGATTAATCTCACAAATATAACTCAGCAAAAAAGCAAGTTGCAAAAGACTACGGAAGCTGCTTAATATAGTTAGACTTATAATTTTTGGTCTTTATGTTATTTGAAAAGAATATGCATTCAGAAGTGGTATTATGCATTTTGAATTGTGACTCCCCCCACCCTCCAGGCTAGTAATATGTGGACTCTGCTCTCTCATGATGCTGGGCAATGAGTAGCAGAGAACTACAGCTCCCAGTCACAATCATATGTGCAAACAACTGATATGCTACAGTGTCTTACACCAGCTATCCTCAAGCCTCATTATGTGATGTCCCTATTGCGGTAGCCTGTCTCTCAGCTAGCAGCATTCAATGTTTTAAACAGTCTTCAATAAATTCCAGTGTGTTTTCAACTGGGTACGTTAATGGTGAGACCCAAACAACCATATGCTCTCCATTTTCAGTCTTCAATAAATTACACGGGGTATGCAATACTTTGGTATAAAATCGGCTTTGTATTAGATGATTTTGCCCAACTAGTAAGCTAGTGTAAATATTATGAGCACATTTGAGATAGACTAGGTTAAGCTATGGTATTTGGTGGATTAGGTGTATTAAGTGTATTTTCCGCTTAATGATGGTTTTATAGGGATGTAACCTTACCATAAGTCAAAGAACATCTATGTAAATTGTATACATACCAGAATTAATTGAAAGCAGTGACTTGAACAGATATTTGTACATTCATGTTCGTAGCAACATTATTCACAATAGTCAAAAGGTAGAAGCAGCTCAAGTGTCCACTGATAGATGAGTGGATAAAACAAAATATGGAATACTGTTTAGCCTTAAAAGAAGGGAAATCCTGACACATTACAACATGAATCTTGAACATTATGCTAACTTAAATACACTAATCACAGCAGGACAAAGACTGTATGATTTCTTTTAGGAGTAGTCAAATTCAAAGACAAAAAACCAGAAGGGTGATTGACAAGAGTTGGGGGGAAGGAGGATCTGCAGTTATTTAATAGGTAGAGTTTTTGTTTGGGGGAAATTAAGTTCTGGAATTGAATGTGAATATACTTAATATATTGTATTAGGAATGAGCAAATTTAAGTCGCACATAGTGGTATCATCAACCTTGCCATTTATTGGTTCACAGATTTTTGGCTTAATCTAATCAACATGTGGTATTTCTTTGGCCATGCAAAGGTTGCAGCTGCCCAAAGTTGACATAATCATACTGAAAAAGGATTTTGATTATAAAGTTGGAAAAAGGCCCTCTCTTTCCAGTGGATATGAACCATGAGCATATTCCTCCAATTGCTTTTTAGTCACCAGGGGGGCTTTGATGATAAAATCAACAGAGGGCAAAGGTCAAAATTGAGGGAAGTGACATTTCACTTATTACTGTACTGTGCAGTGACCTGCACTGCTTTTAAAATTCTTGATTCAAGCTGCATTTCCTTATTGTTCAGTAGACTGACTTAGGATTTTTCCTACTTGCACTGAAAGCACCCTAGTTGAAACTTGGAGATGTATTTTAAGTATACATATGGAAACAGATACCGCACACATTAGGGTCCCATAAAACTCAATCCAATAGGGCACTACTGGAAGGCAGCATATGTAGGCTTCATAGTTTGGAATGCAGACCAAGAACTGGATGGCTCTAAGGACCCAATGTAGATCTAGCTGTCTAATGCCATAGTGTAAATGCATTCACATTGTTGTGCAACAAATCTCCACAGCTCTTTTTATCTTGCAAAACTGAAACTCTATACTTATTAAGTTTCCCATTTCCTATTCCCTCCAACCCACTGGCAACCACTATTTTGTCTCTATGAATTTGACTACTCTAGTTACCTCACATAAGTCAAATCACAGTATTTGTCTTTTGTTGGTTGGCTTATTTCACTTAAGCATAATGTCCTCAAAATTTATTCATGTTGTAGCAAATGTCAGAATTTCCTTCTAAGACTGCAGAACATTCCATTATATGAATATAGATGGGAATAAATTCCAATAAATGTATTGTTAGATAATTTTGTAGTCATGTAAATGTTAGAGTGTAATTATACAAACTAAGATGGAGATGGTGTAGCCTATTACACACCTATATGTGTTGTACATGGTCTGTCAGGATCACTATCATATAGGATCCCTCTTGACAGAAAGGTTATCAGTGATGCATGACTATATATCACATTTTGTTTGTCTATTGATGGGAACTTGGCTTACTTCCACCTCTTGGCTACTATGAATAGTGCTATGAAATGGGTGTGCAAATATTTCTTCAGGATTCAACTTTCAATTCTTTTGCATATAAATACCCAGAAGTGGAACTACTAAATCATTGGTAACTTGTTTTTTTGAGGAGTCATCATACTGCTTCCCATATGGCTGTACCATTTTTACATTCCTACCAACAGTGCACAAAGCTTCAATTTCTTCATATCCCACTCACACTCATGATTTAGGTAATAGCAGCCATCCTAATGGGTATGAATTGATCTCTCATTGTGGTTTTAATTTGCATTTCCCTAATGACTAGTGATATTGAGCATCTATTCACGTGATCATTAGCCAATTGTATGTCTTTAGAGAACTATTTTAGCCCTTTGCCAATCTAAAAATCTACCTCATTTTTAAATGCTTGTGACATTCCGTAACAGACAACTCATAGTTAACTAAGACCTCTGTGATGATCATTTAGAAATTTTCAATTCACCACTCCTATATGTATATTTACCACAATAGTGGTTTAATGAACATCCCTCTATATACTTCTTTATACAAAGTGAATGTTTCTTTACACATTTATGTAACAATGTACTTTAAAGAAAATCACCTGTATAGTACCTATAAATAACCAAAAAATAGAATTAGGCTACAGGATGTCAGGAATTTTAATGGATCCATTGTCTAAAATGGTTTTATATATTTGTACACCTATTTGCACTATATGACTACCCATTTCCTCACACCCTTGACATAGAAATTGGAAAATCTTCTTGTCAGTTACTTGCCTTAATTTCTTATGGAGAGGTACTCGTCACAGAAATCTATAATTTTAAGATACTCAAACTTACATTTTATGACTTACATTTTCACCTTATTTAAGAATTCCAAAGGTTAACAGAGGAATAATTTATGCTTTGCTTTATTGTGCTTTGCAGATATTGTTTTATTTTTCACAAATTGAAGGTTGTGGCAACCCGCATTGAGAAAGTCTATTAGCACCATTTTTCCAGCAATACATGCTCACCTCATGTGTGTGTTAATTTTGGTAATTCTAGTTATATTTCAAGCTTTTTCATTACCATATGTTACAGTGGTCTGTGATGAGTGATCTTTGATGCTACTATTGTAATTGTTTTAGAGTGCCATGAATCACACCCATGTAAGAGTGAACCTGACAAATGCTGTGAGTTCTGGCTGCTCCAACCAATCAGCTGTTCCCCCATCTCTCCGAGACAAAACAATATTGAAATTAAGCCAGTTAATAATCTTACAATGGCCTCTAAGTGTTCAACTAATAGGAAGAATGACATATCTCATTTTAAATCAAAAGTTAGAAATGATAAGCTTGGTGAAGAAGACTGGTGAAAGCTGAGCTTGGTCAAGTTAGACCTCTTACATCAGTAAATGTAAAGGAAAAATTCTTGAAGGACATTAAATGTGCTACTCCAGTGAACACATGAATAATAAATGAAAAGCTAACATGGAAAAAATTTTAGTCTGATAGAAGATCAGACAGTTGCAGTATTCCCTTAAATCAAAGCCTAATCCAGAGCAAGACCCTAATTCTCCTCAATTTTCTGAATGCTGAGAGGGGTAAGGAAGGTGCAGCAGAAAAGTGTGAATCGAGCAGTGGTTGTTGGCTCATGAGGTTTAAGAGGCAGTCTCTGGAACATAAAAGTCTGAGGGAAGCCGCAAGTGCTGATGTAGAAGCTGCAGCAGTGATCCAGAAGATCTAGCTAAGATGAAGGTGGCTACACTAAACAACAGATTTTTAATGTAGACAAACAGTCTTAAATTAGAAGAAGATGCTATCATAGCTAGAGAGAAGGTAATGCCTAACTTCAGAGCTTGAAAGGACTGGCTGACTCTTGTTAGGGGCTAAGGCAGCTGGTAATTTTAAGTTGAAGCCAGTGCTCATTCATTGCTCCCAAAACCTTGAGGCCCTTAAGAATTATGCTAAAACTTGGGGCCTCCCTGGTGCTCAGTAGTTAAAGTCTCAGTGCTATCAAGCTAACCCAGTCACTGTGCAGGAGTTCGATCCCCAACCAGGGAACTAAACCACATGACACATCTCCTGTCTCACCTGCTGTTCCCCTCAGCAGTGTATTTCAGTAGATATGCCTGTTCTGCCCCCTACTCTGATGAATCCTCTCACCCCCACCTTGCACCTCTGGTTTACCCCCCACCCCAGTTCTTTTGTGCAAAAATAAATAAAAACCCCACATCTTTTAAAAAAAGAATCATGCTAAATCTCTCAGGTGTAGTATTGTACAAAAATGAACAATGGGGTCCTCCCTGGTGGCGCAAGGGCTTAAGTTGTAGCATCATGAAACTATTCACAGCTACTGCAACATGAGTTCGATCCCCAGTCAGGAAGGTGATCCACATGGCATAGCAGACCTCTTCTGCCTTGCCCGCTGTTCCCCTCAGCAGTGTATTTCAATCTGCTTGTTCTGCTCCCCACTGTGTCTGGTGAATCCTCTTATGCCCCACTTCTCTGGCCTGTACCCCAGTTCTTGTATGCATAGATAAATCTTTTGAAAAATGAACAATGATTATAAAATATATGTAATTTTTTAAAAAGGTAAAGATTAATAAAGATGAAGAAATGATGATGGGGTCCAAGAGAACTGGTGAACTTAAGGTGAAGTAATTACATTAAAAAGCAAAAAAAGAATTTTGCTAAATCTACTTTGCCTGTGCTCTGTAAATGGAGCATTTCAAAGCCTGGATGACAGCATGCCTGTCTACAATATGATGATGAATATTTTCAGCCTAGTTTTTAGATCTACTATTCAGAAAAAATGTTTTCATGTATTACTTCTCATTGACAATGCACCCAGTCATATAAGAGTTCTAATGAGATGTACAAGGAGAATAATGTTGTTTTCATGCCTGGTAACCCAACATCCATTCTGCAATCCATGGATAAGTCATTTCACCTTTCAAGTCTCATTATGTAAGAAATACATTTTGTAAGTTATAGCTCTCACAGATGTGGTTAAAATCAACTGAAAACCTTCTGGAAAGGATTTACTGTTCTTGATGCTACTATGAACATTCACAATTCATTGGAGGTCAACATATCAACATGAACAGGAGTTTGGAAGACGCCGATTCCAATTCTCATGACTTGGAAAGGCCTAGCTGCAGATTAGTGGAAACAGCAAGAGAACTAGAATTAGAAATGGCACCTGAAGCTACGACTGAATTGCTGCAACCTCATGATAAATCTTGAGCAGCAATCTACTCCTGGTGAAGATCCTGTGAATATTGTTGAAGTGACCACAATGGATTTAGGATATTACACCAATTTAGTTGATAAAGCAGTGGCAAGGTTTGAGAAGGCTGACTTCTATTTTGAAAGAAGTTCAAGATTGAAGGTAAAATGTTATCAACAGCAGAATGCTATAGAGAAATCATTTGTGAACAGGAAGAGTTCATCAATATGGCAAGCTTCGCTGTTGTCTTATAAGAAATTGCCACTGCAACCCCAACCTTCAGCAGCCGGCACCTTGGTCAGTTAGCAGCCATCAGGATTGAGGCAAGACCTTCCACAGCATAAAGATTAAAACTTGATGAGGGTTCAGATGATGGCTGGCATTTTTAGAATATATATTTTTTAATATAAGTGATTCTTAGTTTTTATTTTTCCCTTAAGATTTATTTATTTATGCATACAAGAGCTGGGGTACAGGCCAGAAGTGTGGGGGGTGAGAGGATTCACCAGAGACAGAGTGGGGAGCAGTACAGGCAGACTGACTGAAACACACTGCCGAGGGTAGCAGTGGGCGAGGCAGGAGAGGTCTGCTATGCCATGTGGGTCCCCTCCCTGGCTGGCAGCAGGGATCAAACTCGTGCTGCAGTGGTTGCAGTTTGCTTCATAGTGTGTTGCTTAACCCATTGTGCCACCAGGGAGGCCCTAACAATATTTTAAAATTAAGGTATGTACATTGTTTTTTCTAAAACAGAATGCTATTGCATTCTTAATATATTACAGTATAGTGTAGAGATAACTTTTATATGTACTGGGAAAACAAAAAATTCAGGTGACTTATTTTTTTACAATGGCACTTTCTTGCAGTGGTCTAGAAACAAACCTGCAATATATCCAAGGTGTGACTGTAGATATTTTTTCCCCCCTCATACTTCCATAGCTTAAAACATAAAAAGGTTTAAAATCATTGATCCACTTGAAACATACTCATAAATGAAGTAAAGAATCTAAAACAGTTTTTCAAATGGATAGCCAACATGTCTCTATAATACCAATCACTAATATTTATTGAACAACACTTACTTGTGTCAGGTATTCCTCAGGATAGTATTGAGGATTAAATAAGACATTTTAAAAAGAGCCAAGAAAGCAACCAAGTGTGGTTTGCCAATATACATAGACATTAACTGACAGAATTAGGATCCTAGCCCTAGTAGAATGGTTCTACACTACTCGGCTCTCTAAACAATTTCCCTTCCCCACAGATCTGAAATACTACCTATATAATAACCCAAATTTCCAGGACTTTTTTTTATTGATTGGGAACTCTATTCTGTTTCAACAATCTTTATTTACTCTTACACTTGTGATCATTAATAATCTAATCTGATCATGCTATCCACCCTAAATAAAATTGACTGATTCACTTAGAGATCTTGTCTAAACCCTTTATCATACTATATAAGACCTCCTCCCTCCTACATTGGGCATCTCAGATGTGGCTACAAACCTCTTCCCCTCATTATTTCCTAGAACCTTCTGGCAGTTGTCTGAACAGGCCAAGTACATTCACTCTATGTAGTATCCATGTCTCCATGTTCTTCTTCAAGTTTCCTATGTCTCATCTTACTTGCCTCATTTACTGAGCAAGTATTTATTCATTTTTAAACATTGCTATCTCCAGTCTTTTCTCCCTAACCAACCAACTAACCAAGTAGAAATTCTCTCTTTTATGTGTTCACTGTCTCAGACTTTTATCCTAGCATCAATAGTTGACTGTATTTGTTCATTTGTTTCTTTCTCCTACCATGAGTATCTTGGTGACACACTGTATTTTATTTAACATCTAGTGAAATCTTAACAAATGCTGAGTGAATCAATTTAAAATGACAGTCAACTTATGTGAGCAATCCTGATTTATAAAAACATGCAAGTTTTTAAATGATACAAAAATATCACTTTTCCCAAAAATATTTTCAAAACATCAAAAAGTGAATGTATTTAACCATACTCAGCTTTTAACAGAGTAAATGGGGAAGTAGAGTAACAACAATTCATGCTATAGCATGTTCAACGAACTGATGACAGAGAAAGTTGGTTAAAGGCAGGCAGAGGGCTTGTTCATATAAGAATTAGAACCGAGGGGCTCCATAATCATCCGGCATCCGCTCAATGTTGTATCTGATCAGGACAAAACATGAACACTGGTAAGAACGGCGGGCCCAGCACCTACCTAAAAACCCATCCTCTACTGAATGCAACACTCTCATCCCCTACTGTGAAGCCTTTTTGTAAGTGGGAACATTTTAGAGGAAAATCATAAGATTTACAGCAAAAACACTAACTACCTTATCTTTATTCTTCAAAATCAGAAAGTTTGCAAGTGAGGGAGCCAGGCTCTGAGTCCAAGTAAGCCCAACTCTTAGTCCACATTCTTCCTGCTATCTTGTGCTCTCCCGAGGCTGACAGTCTGAGGACTGACATGCAAACACCCAAGAAGGATAAAATAGCTTTTATTGTTTTGTAAGTTTTTAGTTTCCCAGATGAGGGGCTCATTATATACACTAGGCTTTACATTATTGCTTTGTATTTCCATTTATTGTAGCAAGATGAATGTCAGCCTCTTTCCTAAATGCCCGCTTTATCTTTAGCCCTTGTTCTCATTACTTTGTCTTATTTCCTCAGATATAGCTATGTACACATTTGGTACAATGTTTTTCAATTCTTCCATATAAAATGACCTACTTAAATTTGATATTAACTGTAGACTTTTAATCACTTCCCCAAGAGAAAGTTCTCACCTATGATTAGAAATGTACATGATAGGAACTCCAGGAATCTTCCGGATTCTTCGCTTAAGGTCCCGGTCAACCGTGGCCACAATGTAGCACTTGTGCTGTAGAAGATACCAAATGAGCATTCGCGTAGAGGTCACTGAATCTACTTAGTCATACTGGATACACTGGCACAATCACCAGCAAGTCAGTAGAAATCATTCACTTTCACAGTAAATAGCCCAGAAAAGGTATTAACAATTTGTTGAGCAGCTTCTATAATCTAGAAACTCAGATTTATAAAACATGAGTTGGATGGCCTAAGAATCTTGACAGGAAGAAGAAAGAAAAACTATTCAAAAGCAGTAAATTATTTTCTGTCTCTTAAGTGGAAGGAATGTTCATGTTGGGCTAGACAATCCCTTGATGTGGGTAAAATGCCCAAGGGTATCTATGCAAAAGTCCAGTAAGCACCTTAAATGGGAAGGCACAGCTTTTGGCTTTTTCAGAGTCTCTGGGCTTGGGCCTACTCTGTGGCCTCCTCTTCCTCCTCTGAGGTGGAAGTAGGCTACCCCTGGGTCATGAAGCCAGAATAGGATCTCCAGGACAAGTCTGAGCCTAACAGCTCTAAAAGCAGTAACATTAGTGGTAGGTAGGAACAAATTGTGTTGTGCTTTACTTCCATCACACCCAAAACTCCCATTGAGTTTCACAGAGTTGCAACCCGGTGTTGGCTATGCTGTGGGGAATTAAGAGGAATGCTGGTTCCACTCACAGCATGGAGTGGCTATAGGGTTAGTAGTGTGACACACCAGATGAAGACGATTATCTTTATCAGAGAGAGACTCTTAAAAAGACAATCAGTAGCAAAAGTTCTTCTGGTACTTGATATGGAAGGCAGAACAGAAAACCTAAAACCTTTCTATTCCAGGATAAGTGGGAAATAGCATCCTGGGAGAATCTGATGTGACCAAGAAATATTTCTGGGTTAAGTACAGTGGAAAGGAACAAAATTAATCCATGAGGAATAAATGGAAATGGATCCTTATTTCAGATCCACTGGGGAAGAATCACATGTTATTACATCTACATATACTCACTTAAACCATTCTACAGATTTGTGGGATAAACAAACAGTAGGTGCCTTAAATCACATACTCAAATGCAGGTGCTGAGATATGAATACATGTCTCCTCCCCAACCCATTCTCTTTTCATTATGGTTACAGTATACATTCCAACCCATTTTCTCAAGTAAATGATGACAATGACACTTCCTATGAATAAACTTTACATATACTTAATAATTTATATTCTGAAGATACTTTATTAACCTTGAAGATATTGGAGTTAAGTTTACTTTTTCAAAGCACAAAGTAAACACTTAAAAACTGATGATACCTGAGTTACTCTCTGTACCAAACAGTCGTCTGCATAGGTTCCTTTGTGTGTACATGGTAATCGTTCAAATCTTGGATCCTTGGCGATCCTACAGGATTGTAAAAATAGATTAAAGAAAATACTTAGGCAATGGGATAACTTTCTGAGTGTCAATCAGTGAAATAAAAGTAACATGACCTACGTAGAGATTTTAAGACCTCCTCTCCTCCTAGAGCTTACCTCCTAGTTGAAAAATGACTTACAAGAACATTAAAGAGTACAGGCATGCCTGAGATCAAGTAATCGTCACAAAACTCTGAACTATTATATTTCCATTTTATAGATGAAGAAACAGATTCTGATTAATTTGTTCTGGAAATTAGTTGGAAAAAGTCAAAATTCAAAACCAAATTAATTTAAACCCAACCATTTCACTTTTAGGGAGTTGTCTTACACAAATGTACAAGAATATAACCATATGAAAGGTTGCTATAGCAGTTTATAATAACTGAATTATGAATTATAATAACTGAAGTATGAATTATCATCAGCAAGGTGGAAAAAGAATTAAATACATTTTGATGCCCCATTCTGTTTTAAAAAATGAAGTAGAGCTGTTTATACCAACATGGAAAGACCTATAATGAAGTGTTAAATAAACAAAGCAAGCCATTGAAATATCTGATTCAAAAAAAAAAAACAACTATATATTAACCCTCTCTCATAATTCAGGGTAGGAGAATAAAAATTTGAATAGGGAGGTGTCTCTTACTTTTTATTATGTATATATAACACAAATACTTTTGTTGCCACAAACAAATCAAAAGTATTATTTCAATACAATTTTGAAGAAGAAAAACCTCAAGTCTGTGTTTCTTAGGGTCAGGCTTTTTTTACATAATGATGATGAATCACAAAATAAATAAAAATACAAAGAACACGTAAGTACCAAGTGCAACAAAAATATGCCACGTTGGAGTAGTGCAGGAAGGGTCAATGTGTGTTGGGTATTTAGGAAAAAATTACATGGAGGAAATAAAATGAAGAAGAAAGAATGCACCAAGCAAACTGAAGGCAGGCATGTTCCAAACAGGACACCAACCACCTGTAAAATGGTTTGGTATGTGCAGGGAAGAGGAAACACTTTCTGTCTGGGGAAAAGAGGAGAGCGTTCACTCCTGAAACCATTCATCTCCTTCTTCCTACTGGCATACAACAACTTGCTCTATTATCTAACCCACCTTAAAAGAGAAAGAACTCCTTCATTTATTTAAACCTCGTTTCAGGGAACATCCCATTTCTCTTCATATTTAAACTTGGTGCCTCTACTTCAGCCTTATGTTCTTTCTTTTTATTACTAAAATAATTGTATCTTTCCCCTCCCATTTATTTGAAATATGTCAAGTACACAAAAAAGTATAATGGTGAATATCTTGTCTCTATCATCCAGTTAAAGAAATGAAATAAATACAAGTGGATCCCCCATCCTGTCCTAATCGTTTACCTCCTCAGAAGTAACTATTATCCTAAATGTAGTATTTATCAGTTTCAGACACATTGTACTATGTTTGTGAGATTACACATGTGTAGGCACCTGCATAATATAGTATTTTTTTGCATGTTTTTAAACTTTAGACCGAATACTCCATATAAGCCCTTGCTTATTTTATTTTTGAGACTTATCCCTGTCGATATATATACTCTACTCCTATCTAGTATTTTATTTGTGAACATTCCATAATTTATTCATTCTCTTCTTAATGGATTGCTTGGCTGCCTGTAGTAATTTTTTCCTTCTACACACCTAAGAAAACTCCAGTGCTTGTCTCCAATGTATGCACAAAAACTTTTCTATAGCAGGCCCTTTCTTTTTTACCAGAACCCACAGGATGAAGTATTTTACTTAGCACACACAAGCGCACATATAGTCATAGATTGCTTAAAAATGTTTCAGTCAGGACCTCCCTGGTGGTGCAGGGAGTCGAGCGCTGCACTGTGTGGCTTCTGCAGCCACTGTAGTGCAAGTTTGCTCTCCAGCCAGGGAGCTGCCCCACATGGCACAGCAGACCTCTCCTGCCACGCCTGCTTTTCCTTTCAGCAGTGTATTTCAGTTGATCTGCCTGTTCTGCTCCCCACTCTGTCACTAGTGAATCTTCTCACCACTGCCCCCTCCCCGTGCCTCTGGCCTGTGCCTCTAGCCTGTTCCCCAGCTCTTGTGTGCATAAATAAAATCTAAGGAAAAAAAAAGTTTCAGTCAATAAATGACTGTAAATATGCTAATGGTCCTGACAGGCTATACCATATAACCTAGCAGAATAGTATTCTCTTATGCTAGGTTATACCATCTAAGTTTGTGTAATTGTACTCTACGATGTTTGCACAAAGAAATCACCTAACGATCATTTCTCAGAATGTACCCTTTCCTAAAGTGATGCGCGAGTATACATATATCACTGGCAACCAACACAGTAAGTTGTTTCCTTGAAATGCAGGTTCACTGCATTTATTTTTTAAAGAAAATCTGCAAAACACTGAAATGTCAGTGCTTGTCAATTGTTTTTCATATGAAAATGATATTCCATTAAAAATGAGTTGCTTTAGCTCACAATTCCAAGAAACACACAAATGCTTTTCATTGTGGCAAACTTTAATCTTTGCTATGTAGCAGATGTGCTTAGATGTACTTCACATTTCATCAAGAATAGTGATATATAAGCCAGAGTTGAGCCTTAACAAAGTTAACAATTTGACTGCTACCTCAAGGATATTCTTAAGTGACTTCTGTATTTTTTTTTAAATTGCCAGTAGTGATGAAGAATACAATTGCTACTGACATTATTTGGGCCCATGTCTTGATTTGCACAAAGGCACCAGCATTATTGCCATCAGTACAAATGTCAACACAAAGGCAATGTGTTGGTACTATTAGAAAGTAGCTTTGCAAACTCCCTGCAAAGGTGTCTAAAATCAAGGATGCTTTCTAGAATAAACTCAAAATCTAGAATGTGAATCCTTGACATGTGAGATTCTGTTTAAAAGATGTCTAGATAAAAAACTAATAGAAAGAGACTTTCTAATTGAAAAGCTAGGGAAACTGTTAAAAGGAGTCCTACAAGACCAGTATGAAGGAGTAACCCAGTTCAAAAGGCTTCAGCTTAAAAATCTCTGACATTTAAACACTTGCTTTCTTAATCATAATGATAAACTCGTTTTGTAGAATTTTTATTTAAACTAATTGTTCAAGAAGTCTTTGGAGAACAAACAGAAGAAGGTGGCAAAAGAATCTTCAGTATACCAATCTAGAACAAAGCTAGACCAGACCTGCCTACCTGAGAGCCACTCGATACTTCTGTCCCAATTTCTCAATTTCAGCCATTACACAGTCAGTTATACAGGGGATACCTGTCAGGAAAAAAAAAAATGTATTATAACTGAAATTACAAAGAAACTAACTTTACTCTCCCTGAATTATATCCTGTTTAGTCATTCAAAGACCCAAGAGACTTTTGGAATGACAGAAGCAACATACTGAAATGAACAAAAAGAATTAAAAGGAGAATAAACCCCCATTTATAAGGAAATTGTCCCAAACATATAACACAGATATAACATATAAATTAAATATATCTAGAGGGAAAAAAATTAAGCTGGCTTCTAGAGGGGAAAAATTAAATATATCTAGAGGGAAAAAAATTTAAGCTGGCTTAAAATTTTTCTGGGCAGAAAAAATTTAAATGCGAACAAAAAGAAAACATGGTATTATCTAGAAAATGTAAATTTTCAATTAACAACTATCAACAAAAAATCATATGAAAATAAACTGGGAAAAGTATCTTTACACATTTGTCAAAGGGTTAATTTCCTTTCTATTAAAGAGATAATAACAGTAGCTAAGGATTACGTGTCATTTGCCAAACCCTTTGCTAAGCACTTTACAAGGATTACCTCATTTATTCTTTAAAATAATTTCCATCAGGTAGAAATGTGATTATCAACCCATTTTATAGATGAAGAACCTGATGTATAAAGAAGGAAGTAGGTAGAAAAGGTGAAGCCAATATTTGAACCAAGATTGGCTACTGACTGGGCTCTTAGCCACCATACTATATTTTAGTGCATAGAAGAAGACATACAAATTGTTAATGAGCAGAGATGCTCTATCTCATTCTTTAACTAAGGACATATAAGTTGAAACAAGATTACATTTTCTACCAGAGCGGTGATTATTAAATAGATGAAAATAGGGATTGAAGAAATAGGGGTTTATTCTTATAGTAAATTAGTAAGTATATAAATTCATAACAGAGTAATTTTGCAACATCTATTAAAATTTTAGAATATATACACAGCTCTAAGAAAATGAAACCTAGGGGCCTCCCTGGTGGTGCAGCGGGTTAAACAATGCACTATGAAGCAAACCGCAGCCACTGAAGCACGAGTTCGATCCCTGCTGCCGGCCAGGGAGGGGACCCACATGGTGCGGCAGACCTCTCCTGCTGTGCCCGCTGCTACCCTCGGCAGTGTGTTTCAGTCAGTCTGCCTGTTCTGCTCCCCACTCTGTCTGGTGAATCCTCTCACCTCCCTGGACTCTGGCCTGTACCCCAGTGCTTGTATGCATAAATAAATAAATCTTTAAAAAAAAAAAGAAAATGAATCCTAATGAAATATTCCACCTTACACAGATATACATTCAAAGATATTCACCACAGCCTTATGTCTTCTAGGTAGAACCTAGACATAATCTAAATGTCTACTAGTATATTGGTTTTTAAAATATATATTTAAATAGAATAGTATGTAATTTTTTTCCCCTTTAATTTATATATATTTGACATCAATTGTAATCCCCATGTATTCCCCATCACCATATCACCAGTGCACCATCACCTCAGTCCTCCGTGCTCCCATCTTCCCTCAACCCTCCCCCTCCCCCCTCTGTAATTTTAAAAAGTAATGAAGTTCATCTATATATACTAATACAGAATACTGTTCAGATACACTCATTCAAAGTAAAAAGCAAGGAGAAATGGATGAAGTATGTCTATTCATACAAGGGAGTACTACTTAATAATAAAAAGAAATAAAGTATTAGTATATGTACATGCTATAAAATAAATGGCCCTTGAAAACATTACGTTAAATTATAAGAGGACCAAACATTATATAATTCTATTTTAATAAAATGTTCAAAACAGGAAAATCTATAAGATAGAAAGTAAATTAGTGGTTATATGGGGTGTAGTGAATGTAATGGTTGGGGAATACTGGCTAAGGGGTTCAGGGTTTCTTTTTGGGTAATGAAATGACAGCAGTAACGGATGTACAAGTCTGTGAATACACTAGAAGTCATTGAATTGTACACTTTAAATGAGTGAACTAGGGCCTCCCTGGTGGCGCAATAGGTTAAGCAACACACTATGAAGCAAACCGCAGCCACTGCAGCACAAGTTCGATCCCTGCTGCCGGCCAGGGAGGGGA
>JAGFMF010011747.1:686519-718647 GCA_019455555.1 Galemys pyrenaicus | reverse complement strand
CGCTCTCTGTGGTGAATCCTCTCACCCCCCCACACCTCTGGCCTGTACCCCAGTGCTTGTATGCATAAATAAATAAATCTTTAAAAAAAAAAATAAAATAAATGAGTGAACTAAGGGTATGTGAATTATGTTTTAGTAAAGTTGGTAAGAATGACAACCAATAAATAATTTATGATACATTTTCATTAACAAAATAAGAAAAAATAACCTCTATTTCAGACATCATATATGAATTTTTAAAACTGCCCCTCTATGATAAAAAGCATTACAGGAAATTTTTATTTTTTTGTGCTAGAGTTTTTTGCAAGAACATTAAAGCTTTTGAAAGCAAAGTTAAGGTACTTTAAACAAATATGCAATGTCAGGGGAGAATATTTGTAAAATTGAGGGATTAAGTCAGTGAGGTAAGTCATGGAATCAGTGGGCAATATGTGCCATATTTAAGAAAAACACTTTTAGAACTATGTAACAGTGAAGCAAGCAAGGACTTACAATTGGAGCAGGGACACAGGCCCAAGAATTTGACTATAAAGACAGGAAAGTAACAAGCAAGAAAAAATTCCCCATCTATTATTTTTCAAAATATCCATAATGATGGCCCAAGGACACTGTTTTCTGAATTATGAACGCACAACTATTTCCAGTCAAATATGCATTAATTTCAATTTGCTACAGTGATTCATTTAAACAGCAATTCTATTTATTCAAATAGCGATTCATTTAAATAGAACCATTTTATTTAAATTTACATAGTATTCTATTTAAATATATATATTTTTAAAAACAGCGATTCATTTAAATAGAACCCTTCTTTTCATGTATTCATACAAATATGATTATTCTATATAAATGTCACAGAAATGTAAAAGTATGATACTCACACTTGGCATATAAACAGTCCATCATTGACTGCACTAAGTCCAATTTGGCTTTAATGGAAAAGTTGATAAAGTTGGTATCAACCAGGATGTGGTAAGGTGGGCCCAGTTGTGTGTTATATTGGAAGAATAAACAGGAAGGGTGTTGGGTGCTGAGGAAAAAGAAACAAAACAAAAGTAATATCTGCACTGATATTCTCTATCAATAAAAAGGTATCTGTCCAGAACAGAAACAAATCCTGACAATCATGTGATGACACTTTCTACAATAAATTATGGTAAATGATAACTATTTTTATTCAGTTTTTTGATATAGTTGAAAAATTGTACATGTAATTATTATGTATATACTACATTTTCAAATAAATTAACATTTCTATTTTGTTTTCTACAGAATAAGGCTTACCAGTTGAATAAGTTAACTTGGAAAAAAGTTTTGTGATGATATACCAATAACCATGTATAGCCAAATAAGAAAAATAAAGAAAAAGGATGAAGTTTTCATAAAGTTCAATTATTTCATAAAATTCCTTAATTTAAAAGGAATAATCTTTACTTTGAAAAGTTGTCTTTACTAGTTTTTTGGTGATACATTCTTTCATGAAATGTTGGTTTATTACACATGCAACTATTTCTCTTGAAATATTCTCAACAAAGAAAAAAATTAATAATTCTAAATTATGCCCCCGGTATTTTAAGGGGAAATTTTAATGCTTCGTGAAATTCAAAATCCTTTAAACCGCTGAAATTGGTATACTCATCAATATCACTTTTGTATGTATAGATGTGCCAGATTCACTCACAAATGACCGAACCGATCAGTTCAGGGAAAGTCTGGTCTTCAAGAGGTTTATAGTTTTAGACTGCCTCCTCAAGTGTTAAAGAAAAGTTGAAAATTTGATTACTCACACTTCTCTTTCCTTGAGCGCGCTGGGGTCTTTCTTTTCTTTCTTTTTTGGTTTTAATCTATCCTTTTCTTTACTATTGGTTGGGAGGAGAAAAAGAAGTAAATGCAAGGGTAAAAATTATAGCAGTTAATTTATTTAAAAATTAAGTTTCCTTATTTTGGCTTATAGAAGAAATCTCATTTTGTATCTTCTTTATGTTTATATCACCATGTATTTTTTGAGTACAAATAGCTGGGTGAGAAATAGCCTAGAAGTAACATAATCAGTAAAACATAAAATTTAAAAATCTCTAGTCAATAAATCGTAAAAATTGTTAACGGGTAAATACATGTGATTATTCTACCATTTCTTTCTTAGACACTTATATCAAGGATCAAAATCTACCTCCAAGCAGTGGGAAAGTAGGATGACATTTATCTTCTGAAAACTTGTATGCTTCAAATGCATTGAGGGGCAGATAAAGGGTTAAATGTAACATTACATATACAAGTCTAATTAAAAACAAATTATTAATGGGGCAAACTTCCTAAAAATTCCATAATACATACATACTAAAGTTTTCAGAATAGAAAAATTGATGTCTTTAAATGCCGATTCCTTTGTTCTGATGCTCTTAAACTTCATCCATTCACTGAAGCAGGGAAACTGCTTAGGTCTTCCTTTGAATAGGGAATATCATTCTGTTACAGGGGCTCTTCTTCTATAGCCATTTGGATTCTGAGATTTCTAAAACTGAGCTATTTCAGTATTTCCCTATTCGTTCTTTCAAAAATGTTTGAATGTTAGGTGCTGGAGACACAGGATAACGATGGCTTGTAAACTCATTCTTTCAACAATTGTAACAAAAAATTTTTTGTGCATATAATGGCACAAACACAAAGATAATCCCACGCACTGCACAGAACCATTAGGAGGTAGAAAAAGTATATAATAACGGTGGCACTAAGTGAATAAGAGATGTTTAATTCCCATCCCAGTCACCAATGTACTGGCTCAGCAGCTAAATGACAGACACTTGACTACTTCCATGTTATATAGATCCAAGATACAATAATTAAAAAGTAAACATAAAACAACAAAAACTTTTACTACCTATCCCCTTACGACTAGACTCTGGGTAGTCTATGAGCCCAGTCGATTCCGGACACTTACAGCCTCTGATCTCTCAGACTAAGCATTCGCTTCATGGTCGCATACTTCCTTGTTTTCTTTTGCTTCCCCTTGAAACAGAAAATTTAGAGTTAAAAGGTATGGAAAAAAACAGAAAAAAGCATCTTCTTAAGTTTCTCTTCTTGTCCATCTCCCCGTTCCCTCAAATACCCAGCTCCTCTTTATACTCCCTGCCCCAACCCCGGATTCTCCCCAGTCTCTGGAGTATAGCAGGCACCGCTGGGAGCAGTTTAAGAGCTAAAATCATAATGATAATAAGACTGTGGAGGAAATTAGGCAAGGGCTGTCTCCCTCAATCTTCACCCAAGGTGGCCAGACTATGTTCACTCACCATGTTCACGCTGCACTCCTGTTTCTTCCGGAATCACCAACAGCGCGCCTCTTTTGCGTCACTCGTATGTTGCTTCCGGCAAAGGATAGCCCGGAAGCGGAAGTCGCTTTGGGAAACGGAAAAGCCGGGAGCCGGTTCCCAGCCCAGGCGGAGATCTATACTGGGGTCTCTTGAGGGGAGGTTCGAGGGTCGGTCGCCTGCAGGGTGCTGCCGCAATCTCCCAGGGTAGCGGCGCTGGGACTTCGCCGTTCTGCACCCCCCACCTCGGGTAACGTTTCACTCCACCACTCCAGCCTGGGGGCAGAACCCAGAGGACTTGCACCAGAGTTCCAGAAAGAGGACTGGGATCGTGGGGATGGCATTCTGTGTTGCCCAGCAGTTTGGGGAAACACATTCTCCTCATCTCTTCGCGCTGGGGTGTCAGGTCTCTTCCGTACTTAGTTTCCTACTTAGTTTCCCCAGCCAGCATAGTGCTTCTAGCAGCAGGGTGGTTGATTCTCAAGATTCTTCCCGAGTGAATGACTTCTATTTGTCTTGGTGAAAAGAGGCATTGAAACAGCGTTTGAGGACTTCTTTAGACTATCTCTAGAAAATTGGGTCATAAGTTTGCCTGTTTTAGTAGTTACCAAGGCAGGAAAGTGGTGGGAAAGAATTGGCGTTTATTGTGAAGTCTTGGCGTGTCTCTTTATTGGAAAAGGGGGAACGAGAAGGGAAAACTAGCTTTTTTTTTTTGTGCACTTGCTGTGTACTCTGGTGGTTCTTGACCTTTTGGAGAAAGTTTGTGGGAGGCCAGGGACGAGTCTTTAAAAATGTGTACACATGCATTTGTCATATAATTATGAAACTGGTGGACTCTGCCAGTTGTCTCTTGACCCTCCAGGTGTCTATGGTCTTAAGTTTAAGAACCCATATTTTGTATATTGTATTTAACACTAATAGAACAGCCTTTTTTTGACCTTAACAATAACTTAAGCACTCTTATTTTAAAGATGGGCAAGCTGAGATTCCGACTTCGTTCAGGTGTTTGAGCTCAAAGCCTGCACTTTTCTTGTTACACAAAGTTATCCTAGTATTTGAAATCCAAAGAGTTTAGTAGGCAAAGAAAACGGACCATTTCATAACTTCTACTGTGACAAATACTGTTTTGGTTAACTTGAACTTTGAAGTCTAACTGATAGCTTTAAAAAAAATCCCTATTCCAGCTCTTATTAGCTTTAATGACATTGAGTGAGTTAATCTGTCTGTGCCTCAGTTTCTTCATCTGTAAAATGGAGATAATCAATAGTGTTTTACAAGGATGTTATCAGTACTAAATGAGTTAAGATGTGGAATCTGTAAAACAATGCCCACCACAAGTAAACCTTGTAAAAGTGTCTTAAGTGATTATCACTGTGTATCTTCCCATGTAGTTTGTGGTGGCATTAGAATGTAATGCCAGTTGTATTTTAAGTTTTTAGTTCTTGAGCACAATCGCCAAGTAGTGTCTGAATTTGAATGTAGACACGAATTTTCTTCCTGCTTTTTTTGTCTTGGAAGCACGCTTATATTTCGGTAGTTTTGTAGTTCACATTCTGACTTTGTAGCTCTGAAAATTTTGATACTGAAATAGTTTTATTATTGAATATCCAAAGATACTGTATGTGCGCCTTGCCTTACCCCATTTGAAGTCACTAGTTCCTAATCTTTTTGGAACAGCTTGTCTCTGCCAAGCTGTCATTCATGGATAGAACTGACAGCAACTACTTTTTTTTGATGCATTAGAACCACTTGGTGATTAGGCAATATGCTTTTTAAGCAAACATGATCAGTTGTCTGTTTGTTTTAAACATTTGGGGACTGATTAGTATTACATATAGGTTCAGAGGGAAAATTGCATATAATTAAATAGTAATTTGCATTTAAATTCAGGCACTGACAGAAAAACACTGTCTTAGTAATGTGTACACTGAATGTTGGAATCCATTAACAATAACAAATTTTTTAAAAAAGCAGTTTGTAATGTGTAGTCTGGAAATTTTCTGATTTCCTTGATTGTTAATACTTGATAGGAAGCTAAATTAGTGTAGGAACACCCTGGGGGATAAAAACATAATTAGAAAAATGTTTTTGCTGCATTGTGACTTTATTGCAATCAGAATTCTTATTATCTAAGATTGAAGTATTCAGGTAGTCTACAGCAACTTTTGATGGTGATGGTGTTGCTTTGTGTTGGGTAGGAGCAGAAAGTAATTGCTTTTGATTACATACTTGTGAGAGAAAGAAATTACTTTAGTCCTCAGCAGTCAAGAGGGTTTTGGGTTTTTGTTTTGTTTTTGTCTTGTCTTGTTACAATTCTTAAGAAAGAATTGCTCAAGGCATTTGACCCACAGTTTGAACACATAATTGGGCTTGAACTTCATTCCATTCACTAATTGGTCTAATTTATCTAATTTAAGTTGATAACAAATTTCTTTATAAAATTATAGATAATGAAAGAGTCCCTAAAGAACATCTTATGTATTTCAATGTTAGAAAATTAAAGGTAGATTCACTTTTGTGACTATCAAGGGGCAAAAAAATTCATAGATATGGTCTTCATTTTCAAGTTAGTTTGGTTTTTACACATATTTTTATGCTTCATGTGATACTGTATTTCACCTTAACAAATGTTAGTTGCTATTATTTTTCAATTAACTTGACTACCTCCTAAATGTGGTAACATGGTCTCCAACTTCCTCTGCTTCTAAGGTCATGATACTGAATTAGTTTGTAAGGCTACCTCAGAGGTATATTAAGCTGTATGTTCATTTCATTCAGAAAACACTTATTCAAGGCCCATTCTGTCCTAAGAAGAGTTTTGCCCGTATTGGAAAAAGATTTGTGAACAGATAGATTATGGTAGGTGGTTGAACAGAAGTATACAAATTGACATATTTGGGAGGATTACTCTGTTTATATTTCTGGAAGTTGCCCAACTATCCTGTTGTGTAGTATTTATTTAATATAATCAGGTTGCCATATTGTCAGATTTTATGACCTTAATAGATTCTAGTGTATCAGCTAATCTTTTAAATAACTTTAGCCATTAAATAGCTTAGGTTTAAAATTCAGTTATCTATCTTTGGTTTCTTTTCTTGAAAATGTTGATGAATGTTTTGCCTTCACTGATAATTCTTCTGTTTAATAGTTTTCAAATTTTTGAGGCTTAAACCTGCAATTTAACCTAATTGCTCTGTGTGTGTGTGTGTGTGTGTGTATGCAAGTCTGTAAATGCATATATCTGAAGACTTTATGTGGTACTATATCACAATGATGTTTTCCTGTTGGGACTCTTGAAGTCTGTTCTTTTTCCAAATTATGAGATAAGAAAGAAATGAATATTTATTTAGTTTTTAGAAACTTAACCTGAATTGAACTATTACCATTTGATTTCAGCATGAATTGTTACTTTGAATAGCTGAGAAATTTGTACTGTATTTTTGAGAGCTTGTAGCTGAAGTATTTATTTCGGTGAAGTTTGCCTGTTGGTGTTAAGATGCTAATATCAACATCTGTTAATTGTATTTTATAGTCATTATTTTTTGGGACCAGAGGTCAGGTAAAGATACGGTAGTAATACCAGCATATATTTTCTGTAGTGTTCCTTTGCATCCAGAGAGCCAGTCCAGGTTCAATTCGAAGGATACCATCTGGCATATGTAGTGGAGCTATTAAGAGAGAAAACACTTAAAACCTAAAACCTCCAAAGTGTGATCTAGCTGTCCTGTGTAAATAGTTTATAGACTGGAATTGGAAAGGATTTGAAAACAGTTAACCAAGAATTACCCAAATTGGGGCAGTGAGTAACGAGGCTTGATTTAAACCCTAAGGGCAAGTGGGAAGCCACATGTAATTTTTTAAACAAATTTTATTTTGGAATATCAGATTTATAGAAAAGTTGCAAAGATAGTGCAGTCAGTTCTTATATACCTTTCACTCTGTTCTTCCCCAATGTTAACATTTTAAGTTTAACCATGGAACATTTGTTACGTCTAAGAAACTAGTGTTGATACAGTACTGCTATTAACTGAACCACACACTTTGGATTTCACAGGTTCACTAAATTCTTTTGTTCTAGTATTCATTCCAATAGACCACATTGCATTTAGGTCCTATATAATTTGATGAACAGGTTGGGCCTTCCACAGAGCTTTTTCTCTGCTCTGTATGTGGTCCTGTGATCACCAGCGCTGGAGGAAGTCCATTGACCATAAGAAGAGTAAATAATACTACATAGGTAGTGTTTTGTACTCATTGATTCTCAAAGCACTGTTAAGTCACTGAAAAAGTTGACTTTAGTCCCAGGAAGGTGGGCAAAATTTCCCAAGAGCAGATCCTGATTGAGAGGCCCTTTCTGGGCTCCACTAATGGCCTGTGTATACTCACCATATAGATTTTACTGCATGGAACAAACACCAATTATTTACTTGTGTGTCTTATTTACTAAATCATATGTTTCTGAAGAATCAGGGACCATCTTGCTCATTTGGGGATCTATAGGGTCCAACATACTACTTGAGATATAATAGGTTCTTAATATACATTTGAAGAAACAAATCATTGTGTGGTAACATTTGGTCAACAGAAGTTTTCTTTTGAATACCATAAATAGAGTTTCTCCTTTAAATTGGGCCATCTTAAGTTACCATGTCTGTGGCCAGTTGAGTTTTATTTTTTTTTAATGGAATCTTAAAGAATTAGAAAATGCTCATTTCAATTTCCCCTTCCTTATGATTATATAAATTATTTTCCTTAAAAATGAGAGAGTAGAACTAACAGTAATGGATGGTCATACAGGTAGAAATTTTGTTAACTTTTGTGAGTTTATGTGTGACATTTCCATCTACCCCACCTGGCTGTCAATCTGGCAGTTTGCCTGTCTCTTCATGCACAGTTAATGAAATAACAACTTTCTAGACTTATTGAGGGAGACGGCTTGTCTGATTCAGGGAATTAGTTTTAAAATTCCCCTATTACAGCCAAAATTCAGTGTCCCAGGGTCATCTAAGCATGAAAGCTGCCATGGTTTGGGAACACCAGGGCCTGTCCTAATTCTTTGGATTAAAAACTGTAGAGTCAGTTTGGTGTAGTGGGAACAAACATCAGGAAAAGAAGGAATTGTGAATTGAAGCTGCTATTTTCTTGATTTAGACTGAAGACTTTGACAAGGTCATAGATATGTCAGTTTTCCATTTTGTTTTTCTCCAGGCTTCCCATGAAATAACAAAATGATATTTTGTCGTTTGTTTTCCTCACGTTGGCTTTGAATCTCTTTTTCTTACTTTCCCTGAACTGTCCTGAGAACACAAACCATCCCCAGGGGTCAGTTGAATCTGATCTGTGCTTTCATACATACTATTGGTTACATTTTGTGTGTCAAGGACTCCTGCTTGTTTTAGGAGAATAGTTCAACAAAGAGAAGGCAGATAGAATTAAGAAATGTAGAATTACTTTTGTCTTGGTCAGCTTAACCTTTACAAGCCAAAACTTTCTTCTAACACTTGAGTGATTATGTAACTTTCTCTAGCTTCTTCCCAGGTTAGTGACTCAATATTGTGAGAATGATCATATAAAAGCTTCTCTTTTCAACCAAAAGGGCAGGTATTTCATTGTGCCTGCCTTAACCTCAAGGTTCATGAGCCATGTTTTGGAATTTTGTTGTTTTAAGAACCATGTCAGAGAACCAGAGGTTTTATGTCAGTTTGAGCAAATCTGAGGGACTAAAACCTTGGCTACATTTAGAAATATCATTATTAGGTTGAAAAGGTGAAACCCTCTTAAAAGATATAGAGCTTTCAGAATTCCAAAATAGACCACACTTAAATAGTGCTTGGTAATGTGGGAGGTTGAATTTGAAAGAAACAAAGAGACAATAAGAGTAAGTAACTAATTATGAGATAAGTGGAATGCAGGAGCTTTAAAAAAAACATTTTTGACAAGAGATTTTCTTTTGTGAAACTTTCAGGTGAAACTTCTGGAAGAAAATATTTGTGACCTCCAGTTAGGGAAAGATTTTTTTTCTTTAAATAAGACAAATCACTAGCTATATAAAAAATCGAAAGGTGGATGTCATCAAATTTAAAACTTTTAAATGAGTTTTCTTAAGAAAATGAGACAGAAGTGATGCTGGTGAGCGAGGTCACATTGGTCACAGCTGCTGCTGTTGCTGCTTTTCGGCTCACTTACCTTACTTGCAAGATCTCGGATGAGCCCCCAATATGCTGCCAGTGAGCGAGGTTACCGTGGTCACAGCTGCTGCTGTGGCTGCCTCTCACCCTGGTAATTATGATGGGTTTTTGCCTCGTGAAGCTGTAGAAAGGAATTCACAGACTTTTTAGATAAGTAAGCAAAGAGAAGCAAACTTTGTCTTGGAAATTAAAGAAAAGTTTATTTAGGAAAAAAAAAAGTAAAGAGTAAAGATTCCCAGGTGTATGGTAACTGGGAGAGAGCCAAGGTGGAATTGAGCCTTGGAGAATATATGCCTTCTTTCCCTAATTATTCTAAAATATTATTAATCTTTCTGTGATTGGTTATTTCTTGATGGTCCCACTTAATTTACTATTTTGTCTAGAATCTCTGGTACCGGGAATCTATTATTAATCTTTCTGTGATTGGTTATTTCTTGATGGTCCCACTTAATTTACTATTTTGTCTAGAATCTCTGGTACCGGGAATCTTTACCATCTGGAATCTTGGGTGCCTGTAATCTCCCTAAATTTACATCCATTATTTCCTCTTTACTTTTAAATGCCCTAGCCCTCTCTTTAGATGTTTGCATTTCCCATCTCCTGGCGCCTTCCTTTCCTTTTGTTCCCAAACTTAACTATTCTGGTGTCTCACCTACATGTTTCTATCTCCCTAAAGCTACCTAATTATTTCTAACTTGCCCTAGGCCTCAGAAGCTCATAGGAAATATTTGCCAAATATATATCTAGTAAATGATATGTATCCAGAATATATGAAGAACTCACAACTCAATTTTTAAAAATGGCAGTTTGTAAACAAAGAAACTTTACAAACAGCTAATAAATAACATGAAAACATATTTAATATTGCTAGTCCTTAGGGAATACAAGTTAAAACCATGAGATACCACTTCATACGTATTAGAATAGATAAACTTTAAAAGCCAGAAGATTGACTATGTGAGATGCCATTGGAACTCTCATTACTGCTGGCAAATAGATGTATTCAACATTTGACCCAGACATCCCACTCTAATAATATAAATGAAAACTTGTGTCCACACAAAGACTTGTACTTGAGTGTACATAGCAGCCCTATAGTATTGAGAACCCAAATGTCCTTCAGCTGGTGAATGGATAAACAAATTGTAATATGTCCTTATAATGATCTACTATCCAGCAGTGAAAAGGGTTGAACTGATACATGTAACAATTATGGAGCAAAAAAGGGTCACACAAAAGGCTACATTTTGTATATGACACCATCTGTCTGGCATGATGGCACTCAGCAGTTGCTAAAGGATTGAAGTAGTTGAAAGGATTCCCCCAACTGACTACAAAGAATCATAAGGAAATTTTGGGGGAGGGTGATCAAATGCTCTTTATCATGACTTTTACATCATAACCTTATTCACATATCAAGACTGACTGTTAACTTCAAATTGGTAACTTTTACTTTATATTTAACTTACACCTTAATAATGCTGGATTTTGACAGTTTTTTTTTTGTTGTTGTTCAAAAATTAGAGAATGGATTTCAATTACTTTAGACATGAACTTGTTATAGGCACTAAAATTTTGAAATAATAGTATCCCTGAGTTGAGTGAGAAGAGTTTAGTTATCAGTTTTGGGTTAAATTTAGGTTAATATTCTTGTTAATGAAAATAGATGGAAATAAAGTGCAAATTTTATTTAAGTTGTTAGATCAGAGAATGAGAGTTCCAAATAATTAAGAAAAAACTAGGAAACTTTTTTGAATCCTCTCTCTGACTTCAGTTTTTACTGGCTCTAATATTGTTGACAACCAGTTTCTAGAAATCACTTCCTTTTGCCTCCAATAAACTAATCTTACAATTTATTCTGCTTCTCTGATTGTTCCTTCTCATTTTTTTTTTTCTTTTGCTAACTCCTCTTTTTGAGGCAATGGGTACATTTAAGGTTGACTATAGGCAAGGTAATTAACTGTGCCTGTTTCCTAGTCCACAACATATGGGTGTCAATATGTGTAGTTTATATAGTTGGTGTGAGAGTTAAATGAAATAATATAGGAAGTGTGTCAAATAGTGTTGGCACATACTAGTTCTCAATAAAGGAGATTCTTGTTTTTTATTATCATTCTTGAGAAAAAACCAAAAGTCAGATATTTGGATTCTTGCTATGATTGTTTTCAAATGGGTTTTCTCTGGAAAACCAGTTGGTTCCTTGAGTCTCTTCAATGCCAGCTTCCTTACCTACTGTGGATTGGGCTGCCTTGCCTTGAGTATAAACCAGCCTCATATCCTCATAGTCTAGCAGCCTGGTTTGCATGCTCTGAGGCACTCCTGTAGTGCCAGTTCACCTAAATCTAGCTTCTGGACTCAAGCAGTTCTTTTCCCTTATACTCCACCTCTTGACTCCCAAGGGCAGCTGAGTTTCTTCCTTTTCTCACTGCATCTCCATTATATGTCTGAGTCAACGGATGAGAAGCAGCCTGTTCAAGATCACTCAGGTGTAAGATTGTTGCTGTTGACCACTACACAGTACTTTACAGATTCTAATCTGTCATCCTTGTTTGGCCCCCAGAGGTCTTTCTAAACACTTTCATAATGCTGAACTTTTCATCACTCCTGTACTGCAATTTTTGCTTATGCTATTCTTTCTGCCTAAGGTACTAGTCCTTTTTTTTTTCTTCCTGCTTTGCAAATGCTTACTCATTCTTAAGTAACAATGCTATTGTTTCTCTTCTGAAGGTTTCCCCACTCTCTGTTACCTTTCTTCCTGTCTTTGCACACATTATTTCTTTTATGGCACTTGCCACATTGTGTTGTCCACCTCCCAATTTGGACCTTTGGACTAAGGTCATTGAGGTTAAGACCATGTCTTATCCTTTAGCTTTTAGCACACAGTCTGATATTCAGCAATAGGAAGTGTATGGAGAATGTACAGTACAGAATCTGAACCTAGAGATGTTAGCAGTCAGTGAGTTAATTTGCCAAAACTGTTTGACATCTGTGTTTTAGAATAAGGGAAAATATAGATGTCTATCTAGGGATGGGGAAGCACCATAAAACCTTTTTATATAGAATGTGAGTATATGAGGTGGGTGATAATGGGATAATAGACCAGAAGTTGAGAGGAGATTGTAGTGCTTTTCAAACTTTACATCTCAAGTAAACTTTCAGCTCTAGTGGTAAAGGATAGTGCATATGTAAACTCCTAGAGGGCCAAGAACAGAGTCCTAAGCAGCATTTCACGTACAAAATATCTGTGGATATTTTGGACAGATCCATGTTTTATCTTTAGAAATGCATGCATATTTTGCATTCTGTTCTATTATCAGTGAATTTGTTTCAAAATGAAAGTACTTTTTCCTCCCCACCCATCTCATCCTCTAGGAACTAGATGCTGCAGGAAGATGTTATTTATCTTCTGGCTTCTAGCACATTCTGGCATGTCCTAATGCCCAAATCTGGGAAGTTTGGAATAGGGTTATAGTCTAATATGGCAGCATTCTAGTGTTCTGTGTTTGGGGGGGATTGTCTACTCAGGAGTATTATGTCATGGGATTGAGGAGGGTGAGCTCATCTTATTCTGACTAACAAGGCTGTTACTGGAAGGCTGCAGTCAGTTGGAGGCACCTCATTACTAGATCGCTGGGGACCAGTTGGAGAGAGTTCACAGAAGACCCACAGGAATGATTAAGAGGCTGGAGGGGCTGACGGATGAGGAAAGAATATAAATGAAAACCGTATAACTTGGCTGAACCAAGATATCAGAAATACACAACTGTATAAATATCTCAAGACTATAAACTCATGGGGGAGGTCAATCTTTTATGGTGGGATTTTGGGGTGAGGAGAATAAACCAAGGGTGAAATTTAAGCAAAGAAAAATGTGTAATCTAAAGCATCTGATGGCACGCTTGATTTCATGGAACCTCTTTAGCTAGACCTCTAACCGACGGGCCTCTTGCTAGTAGAGTTGTTACAGGGAAGAATGAGGGGTACTCTGGGACCCCTACACTGCTACAGAGTGATTAAAAAGTTTGATTTTCCTGGCCTCTTGGCTGGTGCTTCTGTATAGAGAATACTGGAGACTCCATCTTACAAAGCAAATAGCTTCTTTGGTACTGTCTTATTTTGTGAAACTCAATAGGTGATATTTGGAACACCTACGTGCAAGTACTAACTCAATAAGAAGTAGAGTTCTGAAGTGGGCTTTTCCATCAGTTTTTTCATGTCTTTTTAAAATAGTACTTTGAAAGTAGAGACTGAGTCAGTAATAATTATTGTGTTAATTTTAGAAACCTGAGAATAGCATTTGGCCCCTGAGGTACTGGTTTGAGGAAATTGTAGCCTTGACGAAATGCAAGCATGATTATAAGAAACACATACTTTGGGAAATGATTGTATAAAATTCCTTCTCAGGGTATGGAAAGTCTAAAGCTTTTAAATATCACTTGAAATTAGCCAGGAGAAATATTTGCATAATGCTGCATGTTTGATAGTTCTTTTCCTTGAAGGGGATAGTTGAACTAGAAGAAAATATTTTTTTGATTAATGAAAATGCATTTATTTATAAAGCTATTGTGTAGCTCTAAGGATAAGACCTTTCCACCAGAGATTGGTAAACTTTCTTGTGTAGGATCAGATAGGAAAGCTTTGTGGGCCACCTGTCTCTGCTGCCACTATTCAAGCTCTGCTGTTACAGTGCAAAGGCGGCCACACACAATATATATAAAGGAGTAAACTTGACTTTCTTCATTTGTTTGTTTTAAAACTTTTTTAAAGAAACAAAAACAGGCAACTGTCTGGATTTGTCCTGCAGGCTGTAGCTTGCTGACCTCTGCTCTTGAAAGTGTGACCTGTGCTCTAGCAGCATCAGCATTACCTGTGAGCGGTAGAAGATGCAGGAGAGCGGGTCCCTGCTCAGGCCGACTGCCCTATTCTAGACCATACTTCTCAAATTTTAACATGCACAGAAATTACCTGGAGAGCTTGTGAAAATACGCACTCTGAACATCATAGCAGCTGCTGGTCTGCAAAGATAAGAAAATGCTGCTCAATGTTTTCAGGAAGCTCCCGATCCACTAAGAGACTACAGTTTAAAAAACAAAACACCAGATTAAAGTACCGACTAACATGTGAGAACAGAGGTCTCCTCAGCACAGGAGCTTCACAAAAGAGGAAGTGATTGGTTCTCCCTGGCAGTAGGAGCCTTTAGAGGGAGGACCCTGGGAGATGGACCAAGAAGCCAGGTGGTGCTTTAGGGGAGTCTTGAAGTTCACTAGAGACACGGAAGCATTAGGGGCAAGCTTGGTAATTCATGGTGGAGGAGACAGTAAAGATGATGTTAGAATTAGGAGTTACTTGTTTTAATAATCAAATAGCTAATTGTAGAATTGGAGACCTACTAAGAACCTAATGAATGTAGGTAATGTTCAGAAATTCTATGATCTTTGCCTAAATTTTAAAAATTTAATTAAAAAAAATAAGATTTATTTATCTATGCATACAAGCACTAGGGCACAGTGCCAGAGGTGTGGGGAGTTGAGAAGATCCAGCAGAGGCAGGTGTGGAGAGCAGAACAGGCAGACTGACAGAAACACACTGCTGAGGGGAGCAGCAGGCGAGACAGGAGAGGTCTGCTGCACCATGTAGGTCACCTCCCCAGCTCGTGCTGCAGTGGCTGCACTTTTCTTTGTAGTGCGTTGTGTAACCCATTGCGCCATCAGGGAGGCCCCTCTTTGCCTAAATTTTTAATAATGTTTTCTTACTGCAAAAAAGATATTTGTTCTTTCCCTATTTCAGGAAAGACAGGTCCCTAAAAGTACTTGTTTTCCAGATACAGAAACTTTTTATATGCTTTTGCATCATTAAGAATTTGGAAAACACTTTAAGGCATAGGTAGAAAATAAAAATTATTTATAATTCCATTACCAAGAGATGACCACTATTAACATTATTGTTTTTCCTTCTAGTCATCTTTATGTAATATTTTTAAAGCTGGCCTCATGCTATTAAGTAATTCTGTATTTGCTTTTTAGTTTAACTTTTTTTTTAACATTTTCTTTGTGATTCCCTATGTTGTTATACCTCAACATATCGTTTATTTTAAATACTTATATAGCGCTCTAATGAATCTCTTATAATTTATGTAACTGTTCCCTTGTTTGTGGAACCTTTAAGCTGGTTCCAATTGCTAGTTGACCCGATTTTGGCTCAAGTTCTTGGCAAGTCTATCTTCATATTCTGAAATAAATACATGTACTTATTTATTTTTAATTATAAAAGTTTGCCAGCTTGTCTGATCTGCTGGCCTTCACTCATTCATTTCTGCTTTTGTTAGCATTTTGTGTTTCCTCTTAGTTTCTAATGGTAGAGAGCCAGTAGAGCGGTGAGTTTTGGATCCAGATTGCCTGAGATTGACTCTACTGTATATTTTGTATACTCTTGAGAAAGTGCTTCAGTTTCCTCAACTGTTAAGTAGGGATACTTGTATCTGTTTTGGGGATGTGAATTGATACATATGAAGCCCTGAGAACAGTTCCTGCCATGTAGAAGGAGACTGTTTTTGTTTATTTACTTATCAGTACTCTTACTTGTTTTATGGTGGCTGTTTATGCTTTGCCATTAACCTCTTTCCGCTCTATTCAGTTCATGGAAGTCTTTGAGTTATAGACCTACTTTCCTGACTAATTTCACTCCACCCCCACAGAGTAGCAGATTGTACTGTTTTAAAGATAAAATCAGCAGTTTTTACCCATGTCTTGGAAATGCATGCAGGGCACAAAGGAAGCCCACTGCATAGGTTAAACCCACTGCATAGATTAGATTAGATTTTAAAGCTCCTAGTGGTTTCCTCTTTCCAGCTGAGTAATATGTTTAATCCTTATCATGGCATGCAGTGTATTCTGTAATATGGCCCCACTAACCTTCTCTCTTCACCTTGTTTCCAGATCCTGTGTTCCAGTCCTATTAAACTGAAACTGGGCAGGTGATTGTGATGAGGCTCACACTTTGTCTTTTTTTAAAAGATTTATTTTTATTTATTTATGCATACAAGAACTGGGCTGTAGGCCAGAAGTGGTGTGGGAGGGGGAAAGGATTCACCAGAGACAGTGGAGAGCAGAACAGGTAGATCTCCTGAAATAAACTGCTGAGGGGAGCAGTGGGTGAGACAGGAGAGGTCTGCTGCGCCATGTGGGTTAGCTTGCTGACTGGGGATCGAACTCATGCCCAGTGAACTCACTCATTCCATGCCTCAGTGGCTGGCAAAAGCTTGGTAGCTCTGAGACTTTAACCTCTGTGCCACCAGGGAGACCCCCACACTTTAAATCTGTGTTCTAATTTGCTCCTGCTGAGGGTTTGCATCAACTGAAGTGCTGGGACTTCCTTTCTGAGAGTGACACAGTTAGGCAGTGAGGTTGCTGCCCGACTTCTTGTGATGTGGAGTGTGCCTCGGGGAAACTGTGGGGTATTAATTGGAAAAACTCGGTCAGCGGTCACCGGTCCTGGATATTACTAGTGTCCTAGGGTTTCTCCTGACTGTACTGCAGATTCTCTTTTAGAAATAAAGCCTATTCCACTGACCCTTTCTTCTTGTAGGGTAGGATCCTGGGACAGCAGAACAGATGCATCGTTTGGCAATTGATTGGACCCTGCACTTGAAAGAGGTCCAGGGATGATATATTTTGGGGCTGTATTTCTCCACCCTGGAACTCATCCAGTCTTTTCCAGAAACATTGACTGTCCTGCTTATGTGACACACCCTCAGTAAAGGTCTGATGGACAGACACTTTCTGTTGACCTTGCAGCTGTTTTCTTTCATGTGGAATTTGGAAGACAAGGTGAAAGCGACCAAAGTTACCTGCTCTGGCGAATAGGAGTGCTCCGCTGGGTTATCAGAACATGGGCCCTCGTTTAAAGGTAAGGCCTTAGACCAGCTAAGATTCACTTGTTACTGGGATGCAGAACATGGATTCAGTGTCTAGTTGCTAAGCCTTCGCAGCAAGGGATAGCTGTTCAGGTTCACAATTACATTTAGAGTTGACTTTGCCCCCTCATAGCCACCCCTCCAAGGAGGACAGCTTTGACTATGAAGAAATCAATTCTCCATTTCTGGGAAATGACTTTTCACACATGATCTTCAATGTTAGGACTAAACTTTCTTTGATATCATCGTTATAACCTCTATACTCCAATAAAAGCAAGGAGTGTGTGTGTGTATTAGAGTATATATTTGTCTTTCAACCATCTGACACTCCCGTTATACAGGTATTTTTAAGTATTTCCTCCTCCCTTGACTTTTGTGGGGAATTTGAACCAAGTGCTATGGTATTAAGCAATTCCAGGATCTATTAGTAAGCAAGTGCTGTTTGTGCATTAGATAATTGGCACTGCATTCCATTTTCCTTTGTCATGTTTAATATTTTATTTCAAAAGATTAAAAAAGGACTGTAAGTGTTTATCTTTCTAATTTTAGCCTCATGGTGAGATTCCTCACAGTAAGATTGGGTAATGTTTTTCATGTTTTCTTTTAACTGCTTTCTTAAATATTTTCTCTTCCCAAATCTGTTGAGTCCATTCTTTTTCACTATTCAGTATTGTATCCAGTTAAGAACTGGCCTTCAGAATTAGACATGAGCTTGAGTCTCAGCTGAGTCACTTAAACAATTGGGAGATGCTCGACACACATTAACTTTTCTAAGCCCACTTTTTTTTAAAAATCTGTAAAATAGTGCTTATATTACCAAGTTGCTATAGGCACAGTTACTGAGACTAACATATGTACAGCTCATAATGCAGTGTTTGACTAGTGGTAAGTGGCTCAATAAGAGGGATCCTGAATTATTTACAGCTGTGGTTCTGCTAGGTTAGCGTGTCACAATTTGTAAGGCAGGGACACTAAAGAGATGACCTTGAAACAAACTACTCAAGTGACTGAACTGTATGAAATAATGTGATAGACGCTTGCATACTACTTTCTTCTTGAGTTAGACCTGGGAAGAATTCCAAAATAATTTTTATGAAGAAGAAGTGTGAGCAGCAGAAAATGGAAAGTGTGTAGACTGTTGTAGAAAACTAATGCTCAAGACAGGACCATAAAACTAGAATCCATGCCATGCCTCAAAACCTACTACTGTAGAAGAGTGTCTTTGACATGTACTTGTAAAGTTGAAGTCTACTGGAACCTTTTGGTCTGAAGAGCTTCTAACCCCGGCTCAAGTGAATATATTGCTAATTAGAGAAGTTTTTAAAAACAATCTTTGAAAAAAAGAGCCTATCTGTAAAACTTCTGATCCTTAGGGCTCTGAACAAAGAAAAGAAATTTAATTCTATCCATTCAGCCTTTTATTCATATTTAATTGCAGTTAATAGAAATAATAAAAATAAGTTAATTTGTTGTATATTAATATACAGTTGGATGCTGTGGAATATTTTTAAGGCTAGGCTTTTGGCTCATTTTATTGACAACTCTGAAATGGAAAATAAAGCAAGCAAGGGACTAAAATTAAAGAAAATGTCGGAGGGATTTTGAATAGAGGATCTGGGAAGATTTCAGGAAGTCCTGTCAGACTAAAGGAGATGGTGCCCTAGAAATGATGAAATCTTAACTCTTTACAGCAATGGAAATTTTGAAATCTAGACAGGTCACACAGGTTTTTTGTTTGTTTGTTTTTTAAGATTTATTTATGCATACAAGAACTGGGGTACAGATCAGAGGTATAGGGGGTGAGAGGATTCACCAGAGATAGACTGGGGACAGAACAGGCAGATTGACTGAAACATACTGCTGAGGAGAGCAGTAGGCGAGATAGGAGAGGTCTGCCGCACCATGTGGGTCCTCTCCCTGGCTGGGGATCAAACTTGTGCTGCAGTATCTGCAGTTTGCTTCATAGTGTGTGCTTAACCATCGTGCCACCAGGGAGGTCCCAGGTCACACAGTTTGTTGAAGTCCTGGAACTGGTCTCTAAGCTTCTGACTTGATGCTTATCAGCTGTCTCTCACAGAAAAGTTGTAGTTATCAGAGGTAGAGCATAAGAATTTTCTTAGCCCTCAGGACATGTGTCTTAAGTTTGGCATTGCTTATCTCTCCAAGGAGTAAGAAACTTGAGACTACAAGTCCCATAACACTGATCACGTGTACTTCATTTTCAGCTTAGTGTTGTAAATTCTCTGAGGATCAGAAGTTTCACATCTAGGATCAGATGGGTGGCACCCAACTAAGAGAGTGCTTAAGATAGGTAACTGCTAGCTTTTGTTACTAAGTCATCTAGTACGTCCTGTGAGTACACATGGATGCTTTTTGAAAGATGATAGCAGCTTTTGGCAGGATAATGGGAGTTGAAAATTATTCAGGAATGAGGTTCAGTAGTGTGATTCCAAATTTTGGGTCTGATTATTATTTCTTTATAATAGTCCCTTTTGGGAACAGCTTAATCCACGTATATTGATAATGCTAATGTCCCATGTGTGGATTTCTTTTCTGGTAGGACTTCAGATACCAGTGTAAATAGAGATTTCTGTGATTCTTGACACAGCCATTCCTTAAATTGCCTACTCTGGATTTCACTGGGCATGTTGTTACCAGAGGAATATTTGCCATTTTCTGTCTTTCGTTTAAACTTCTCCAGCACAATCAGACATAAAAGCCCATCCTACAAAACAAACAAAACAGTCATTTTATTCCCTCTCAAAGCTGAGCTGTCTTGTCTCTAATAGGTCTATGCGGATAAAACATGCTGGGTTGAGCTAAAATTGGTGACCTCAATGTATGTTGACTTGATACAGGATGAATTCAGTGCGTTGTAGAACAGGGAGTACGTACAACCTTTACTGAGGTTAAAATTCAATGATAAGATACAGATATCAGTGTACATTGCTTTTTCTCTTCGGTAATACCTTGGGTAATTCAAATGAGTAATGAAGATTGAAAAGTCTTATGGAAACAGGTTTAATAACAGGAAAATTTCCCCTCAGACTTGTCCCAGTTTGAATTGTTCTGGCCTAAGACATCACTTAGAATAAGAAGTATAGTCTCTTTCTTTTGTTCCTCTCATTGGCCTTTCTGTTGAGTTCATTTTCCACAGGGACCATTTGTTTGTCTGATTGGAAACAGCATAAATGACTTCTCATCTATGCCCACTGCTTATTATTGGGATTATCTAGGGTTCATTTTAATTACATAATGCCAGTGTACTGATAATACTTGTTTTTAAAAGTCTGCATTTTACATAACTATTTCTACTTAGATGAATTACTTCCAGAAGGCAAATATAAGAGGAAAGTGATTCCATTATCCCCTTGGCTTGTGTTAATTAGCACACTTGGCATGGGGGAGGGAAACTGTCTTGGGGCCCAGGATCTTGGAAGATGAAAGTTGTGTTAATGCTTTTTGTAATTAGCAATAAAAAGCAAGTGATTGTTTGTGGTATTCCTAGGGTGGTCAGTAGATTGGAAATCCTGAAGGTTGTGATGCAGTTTGTTTCTCTGAAATGTGTCAGAGGTCAAGCTAGAGCAAGGGAAGAAGATAGTGAGGCTTAAGACATTTCACTCAAACCATACAGTCTACTTTGTCTCTCTCTGAGATGGCTGCAAGGAAGAGTTGGAGAAAAAACTAAACAAGTTTTCTTTTGCAGTTCCAGCTGTGATCCTTGGCTGTCTGTGGGCGTTGAAGGGACCTGATGTTTTACGTTATTGGTATGTTATGGAAAGAACTCTTTTCATTATCTTTTTGCTAGGGTTGTTTACATCCTTTATGCCTCTTGTCTATTCCCTTTCTCCTGGAAAATAGACAGACATTTTTCCACTCGTGCCAGAATGTATCTTCACAGAATTGGCATCTGTTGAAATTCATTCATTTGGGAAATATTTACCGAGTAATTTGTAGTCAGTGTCAGACATTGTTTCATGCCGAGTCAAAGTCAAATAGGGCGAAAATCTGCCTTCAAGGAGTTTATGACATGAAGGAGGAGATGGTCAAGGGGGAGAAAAGTTGTAGAAGGTAGATATATAGTACTTTGAGGAAGCCTAGAAGCGGGAACCCCTAACTCTGGTGGGGATTGGGCACAACTTTTATCAAGTAGACCAGGGAGGGCGAGGCTTCTGAAGGGAAAGTATAGAATGTGAATTCATTTTACTACTTCTGTAAGGGCCTGGTGGAGGCAGGTATTATACATGGCCCACAGTATAGAATACGGATTGGCAAACTTTTCTGTAAGGGGTCAGAGAGTAATTATTTTTGGCTTCTCAAGCCATATAGTCTCTGTAACAACTACTGAACTCTGTCAGTTTCAGACAAAATCAATTCTAGACAATATGGAAATGAATGAGTGGGACTGTGTTCCAGTGAACTTTATTTACAAAAACCGGTGGTGGGCAGGATTTGGCCTGAGGAATGTAGCTCCTGACCATGGTATAGAAGATCCTCTTTTCACCCACAGAGGTTTTAACCCAGCACAGTATGCCTTAGGAAGTCTTGTTCTGTCATCCTGTCCTCCTTAATCTTTGCGAGATGGTCCATAATGAGAAGCTGTACTATGTAACTGGCAGGTGGTCTGTGTGTTCTCTCTTTTGTGTAGGTGGAGTCACAGTGTCTGTGGTTGCATTCTTCTTCACAATTAAGTTCCTCTTTGAGCTTGCCGCACGTGTAGTCAGCTTTCTCCAGAATGAGGACCGTGAGCGCCGAGGGGACCGGACTATTTATGACTACGTGCGGGGAAATTACCTGGATCCCCGGTCTTGCAAAGTGTCCTGGGATTGGAAGGACCCCTATGAGGTGGGCCACAGCATGGCCTTCCGAGTGCATGTAAGGGAATGTTTCTGTCTCCATATCCATTGGGTTTTCTGAGTCACTTGCTTTCTAGAGCCCAGTTCATTCAGTTGGTGTGCTGGCCTAGAATGTTACTATTTGCCATGTTTTTCAACCCCTCCCGGGAACCTGGCAATTGTCAATATCTGAAGAATTATGAATTGTGCTTTAATAGGTGCTTAGCTTTGAAGATGTATAAAGTTTAATGTTATCACTTCAAAATAAAAGAACAATATTACTGAAGAGAATAGATTTGTAGATGGTGGGGTGAGAGCTGAGGAAAGGTTGGCAAACTTTGACCTGAGGGCCAAGTCAGGCCCACTCCTTTCTTCTATAAATGTAGTTTAAATGGAACAGTCGCACCCATTCATCATCCTGTGTGGACTGCACATGAGCAGTTAATCACAGTTGAGCTGTGAGCACAGCCAAATACAATATACTCTCTGGCCCCTTGTAGAAAAAGTTTGCCGCCCTCCCAAAGTGACTTCCAGTGTAGCATTCTCTTGGCTTGATATCCTCAACAACCCTTAGACTGACTGTATGTGCCTGTGGTGCCCAAGGACTTCACTTTACATTTGGTTAATAATATGTAATAAAAAGGGCTGGTAAGACAGGGGAGCAACATCTGTGGTTCAGAAGTGTCAAGTTGAAATTATCCCTGTTCTCAGAACAGTTATAGTGGTTTTCTTTGAAACCTTGAGATTTAATAGTTTTCTTAGACGTATTAGAGAATAGAGAATTTGTATCTCTCTGTGAGCAGGACTGTAGGAGCAAATAGGGACTGGGATTTGCCAGCCATTTCCTCTTTTCCTATACTGTCTCAGTATAGGAAAATTTCTCCTCCTGCTCACTACTGAGTACCCTTCCATCTCTGCAGTTATTCTACAAGAATGGGCAGCCTTTCCCTGCACACCGACCTGTGGGACTGCGAGTTCACATTTCCCATGTGGAGCTAGCAGTGGAAATTCCAGTGACGCAGGAAGTCCTCCAGGAACCCTGTTCCAACGTGGTCAAGGTGGCCTTCACTGTACGCAGGGCTGGACGTTATGAAATCTCAGTGAAGCTTGGTGGATTAAATGTGGCCTATAGTCCCTATTACAAGATTTTTCAGCCTGGTAGGTTCTTTTTTCTTTCTCTCTCCCTTTCTCTCCTTCTATTCCTTTCTTCTTTTGTCTTTTTTTTTTTTAATTAACACCTTTCATGAGATTTAACTCACCTGACATGATACTCATCCATTTAAAATACACAATTTAATGGTTTTTAAAATGCAGAGTGTTGTGCAACCATCACCACAGTCAATTTTAGAACATTTTCATCACTACAAAGGGAAACCTAAACCCATTGGGGTCACTTCCCATTCCCCCCCAAACCCTTTCCCCTAGCCAACCACTAAGCTACTTACTGTGGACTTGCCTACTCCAGACATTTTATATGTGTCATAAAATATGTGACCTTCTGCACTGGGCTTGTTCAATTAGCATAATGCCTTTCAAGTTCATTCATGCTACAATGTGAATCAGTACTTCCTTTCTTTTTATTGCTAAATAATATTCCATTGTGTGACTATATCATGTTTTTATCCTTTCATCAACTGATGGACATTTAGCTACTATGTATTATGCTGCTGTGAACATTTGATATGGTGTGGAAGTATGCTTTTATTTCTCTAGTAGTGGAAATGTTGGGTCATTAGCTGGTAAATTCTTAGGGATAAGGATGCCAGAATAGACAAAGGTAAATTCTTCTGATTTTTGAAACCTATTTAAATAAAAACACCTTGATCTTAGTTCCACCCTTTCTGCCAATGTATATTTTCACTGAAGAGTGTCTGCTTTAGCGTCTGGTATCTAAGAATTGAGGCCTTTATCTCTACTCTTTTTCTTCCTTCATGTTTTTTATGCCAAATAACAGATACTCACTGGTTTTGAAGCCTAAAAGTATAATCTCTGACTCCTGGTTCCTCAGCCTGTCTATTAGTTGTCCCAGTCACCCTGTACTCTGTGCCCTGCCTTGCTTCCATTTGAGAGTGTCATTGGACAATGGCCAGGGTAGATCCACAGAAATGAAAGGTCCTTAGGAACCTTTTGGAACCAAAACATAATGAGAGGGACCTGGAGATCTTTTTGCTTGATTGGTCCTCTGCTTCCTTTCTCTTATGACAGAAGATAGCTCTAGCCAAGGTAGCTCCTAAGCTATTTTCCTCTCCATGTAGCTCCTCCTTTGCTTCATTGCCACCAATGGTGAACAGTTCATATCCTTGTTATATAGACCAGTCCTTTTCTGCTTAAACTAGAATTAAAGTCTTTATTTTGAGGTAATTGTCAATTCTCATGTAGCTATAGGAAATAATACAGAGAGATCTGGTGTACCCTTGGCCCAGTTTCCACCAAAGGTAACTTCTTACAAAAGTATAGTACAGTATCACCATCAAGTCAATACAGTTAGGATCCTTCTCTTTGCCTTTTTATAATGAATCATCCCTTTTTTATAGTTTGTCATTTTAAGAATGTTATGTAAATGGAATTATACATTTTCCCACTCAGCATAGTTCTCTGGAGAATTATCGAGGTTGTTGAATATGCTTTTTCATTACTGAATGCGAATGTACCATAGTTTAATCGTGCACCAGTTGAAAGACAGCTGGGTTGTTTCTACTTTTTGACTCTTATGAATAAATCTGTGAACATTCATGTGTGCATTTTTGTATGAACATAAGTCTTCATTCCTTTGGTTTTATTGCCTAGGAATGCAATTGCTGGGTTTAAGAAACTGCCAAGCTCTTCTCGGATGCGTGTAGCACTTTAGATTCCCACCAGCAGTTTTTTCATATCCTTGCCAACATTTGATATTGTCATTATTTTTTGTTCTAGCCACTTTGATACCTGTGTGGTGGTTTTAATTTACATTTCCCTAATGATTAACCATGTTGAGCATATTTTCATGTACTCATTTGCCTCCTGTGCATCCTCTTTGGTGAAATGTGTTTTCTAATTGGATTTTTTGACTGTTTATTGTTGCTTTGAGGTTCTTTATACATTTTGCATACTTAGTTCGGGGATACATAGATACATAGTTTGCAGATACTTTCTCTCAATTTTTAGCTTTTCCTTTCATTCTGTTAAGAGGGTCTTTATAGAACAAAAGGTTTTAATTTTGGTGAAATCAGTTTAATTTTTCTTCTATGGATCATGTTTTTGATATCTGAGAACTCTTCAAGTCCTGTATCCCAAAAGATTTTCTCATATTTATTTTTTCTGAATGTTTATTGTCTTTTATTTTATATTTAAGTTTGTAATCCATTTGTAATTAATATTTACATATGAGACATGGATCAGAGTTTTTTGTTTTTATTTTTTGATACTTGATTGTTCCAGCATTGTTTATTTATTGAAGAGGCTATCTTTCCCCTATTACATTGCTTTGCAACTTTGTCAAAGATCAGTTGGACATATTGGGGTGGGGGACTGTTTCTGGGTTCTCAGATGTTCCATTGATCCATGTTTCTATCCTTCCACCAACAGCACAGAGCCTTGATTACATAAGTAATCAAGCCTTAGCTACATAAGTCTAAGAATTGGATAGACTGAGTATTCTCACTTTATTCTTCTTTTTCAGAACTGTTTTAGCTACTCTGGGTCTTTTGCTTTTCCACATAAATTTTAAAATAATGTTATTTCAATCTATAAGAAATCTTGTTGCAATTTTGACATGAATTGGATTAAAACCTGTATATCTCGGGCCTCCCTAGTGGCGCAGTGGGTTAAGCAACACACTGTGAAGCAAATCGCAGCCACTGCAGCATGAGTTCGTTCCCTGCTGCAAGCCAGGGAGGGGATCCATATGGCGCAGCGGACCTCTCCTGCTGTGCCCGCTGCTCCCCTCAGCAGTGTACTTCAGTTGACCTGCCTGTTCTGCTCCCCGTTCTCTGTGGTGAATCCTCTCACCCCCCACACCTCTGGCCTGTACCCCAGTGCTTGTGTGCATAAATAATAAATCTTAAAAAAAAAAAAAAAACTTGTATATCCATTGGGGTGAGTGATATCCTTATTCTGCCGACTCTTCCATTTCATAAACATAAATGCCTCTGAATTTATTTAAACTCTTTGAATTTTTCATTTTTAGTTTTCAACATATAAATCTGCACATGTGTTATTAAATTGGCATTTAACAGTATTTCTTTTTTTTTTTTTGCAGTTGTTCAATACTTGATTTAAAGGTCTGCCTTCTTGCATGTTTTCAGTGGGGCTCTAAACACTATAGCTATAATTCTCAGTTCTGTTTTCTCCAAGTTATTTTCTCATTTTGTTTAGTGCTTGCTGTGGTTGGGAATTTGTAAGAATGAATCCCCCAAGTTCATTTGAATTGATCTGTTTTCCTTTTTTTCTCTGCCTCTTAATGGTATTGTTTATCCCTAGGAATTGGGCAAGGGCCCTGCTCTCTGGGACTCACTGAAGCTTTGTAATCTTTAAACATTAGATTCCATTGTCTTTGTTCCAGGAATGGTGGTTCCTTCCAAGACTAAAATAGTATGCCATTTTTCTACTCTCGTGTTAACCTGTGGGCAGCCACACACCCTTCAAATAGTACCTCGAGATGAGTATGACAACCCTACCAACAATTCCACATCCTTGAGAGATGAACTCAATTACAGTTTGTCCATTCATGAGGTAAGCAGCCTCCCTTTTTTCTCTCTGTACTCCTTTCTCTGTCATTCTTCACCTTTCTAGTTCCTTCCCTTGTCTCCGTCCGGACTTCTGTGCTGTCCTTCCTTCATCTGACCATACCTATCTCTTCAGTGATTGTGAGACTTGTAAGATAAGATCATAGAAAAGAAAGTGATTTGGAAAGAATAAGTTAGTTGTTTTGCAGATAGGGAACATTATGTATGCTTGGTAATGCATCGTTTTCCTCCTATAGCTTGGTCCTCAAGAAGAAGAGAGCACTGGAGTCTCCTTTGAGAAGTCGGTGACATCCAACAGACAGACTTGCCAGGTGTTCTTGCGACTCACTCTGCATTCTCGTGGCTGTTTCCATGCCTGCATTTCATACCAAAGTCAGCCAATCAATAATGGAGAATTTGACATTATTGTTCTGAGTGGTGAGTTGAAAGAAAAGCTACGATTTAGTCCTATTCCCAGGCCACTTGTTCTTTGTTCTCTCTCTTTTTTTTTTTAAAGCTTTATTTATTTATGGATTTAAGAGCTGGGGTACAGGGCAGAGGTGTGGGGTTGAGAGGCTTCACCAGAGACAGAGTGGGGCACAGAACAGGCAGAGCAACTAAAATATGCTGCTGAGGGAAGCAGCAGGTGAGTCAGGAGAGGTCTGCTGTGCCATGTGGGTCCCCTCCCCAGCCGGGGATTGAACTTGCGAACTTGCTGCTGTGCCATATGCTTCACAGTGGGGCGCTCAACCTGCTGCGCCACCATGGAGGCCCCTTCTTTGTTCTCTTCTGATTGTTTTTACAAGAATTTGATGTTTGAACCAAACTTGCCTTAGAGTCCTGTGGACTAAGGTAGTGATAGGTAATTTTCCCTTTCTGACTCCTACCTTAAACCTTATTCCTTCTTATAATTCAGAGAATGAGAAGAATATTGTCGAACGTAACGTGTCCACCTCAGGAGTGAGTATTTACTTTGAGGCTTATCTTTATAATGCTACCAACTGTACCAGCACACCATGGCACCTCCCACCCATGCACATGAGCTCTTCCCAGCGCCGGCCTTCCACTGCTGTTGAGGAGGAAGATGAAGATTCGCCCTCTGAGTGTCATACCCCTGAGAAGGTGAAGAAACCAAAGAAGGTGTACTGCTATGTGTCACCAAAGGTAGGAACTCCCATTCTTGCCTCAGAATTCCCTTGCCTGGGTATGCATGTAGTTGGTATAGCTGTTCCTCATGAGCTACAGTTTTGCTTTCCTTGGTTTTAGTCAGCAGCAACAGTTTGTTCAAAAATATGCATGATAGAGACCACATTCACATAACATATATAGTGTTATAATTTTTCTTTTAGCTTTTTCTTTCTTTTTTATTTTAGGGAAAAACTCTGTGTGTGTGTGTGTGTGTGTACACACATATGCATACATACACAGTTTCAGGTAGCCACTGGGGGCTTGGAAGGCTTGGTAACAAAAACTACAAAATAAGTCTGAGAAACAAGGCAAAGCCACTAACTTATATAGTGTTCCTAGGGCACTAAGGGAGGCCGCTTAACTTAAGCAGATCATTGCCACTTCTGCTGCTACACGTGTGTGTTTTGGATTCGATTCAGCCTATTTGGAATTCCATGTGACTTGATGCTCTTAGAGCACCTGCACCATTCTACCCTTTGATGGTTTTTGTGAAGCATTTTCAAGGCATGTGTTTTAAAGAGAATTACTTTAATTATTAAATTTTTTTCACTTGTGTAAAAATTCTGTTTAGCCCTTTGTGCTATTTCAAAACAATTTGATCTTTCATTCTGTGATTTGTGAAACCACAATAAATGGATGTCACTATCAGGCTACAGAACTGGAATAGAGAAATTCTGGCAGAGACAAAGAGGTGAATTTCCCAAGGCCCCTGAGCAAAGAGGCACTTTGTGTTAAGGATTTTCTTTTTAATATTTGTGTTTTATTTATTCATTCAGACATCAGAAAAATGAGATTCTTGAGCCATCCCATTAAGTCCCTTTAATCACATAACCAAAACTCTAGTTCTAATTCTGTTCTATTTCAGATTACTTTGCTATTTACTATTCATCATTTGAAAATTTAGCCTTCATTTGGCCTGGGGAATTAGTAATGGGATAAATGATGGGTTATAGATGAAACAAGATTAGCTATGAATCGATAATTGTTGAAGCTGGTGATGGGTTCATTATACAGTTTTTTTCTTGTTTAGCCTGTGTATGTGTAATTTTCTGTAATGAAGTTTTTTAAAAATCAAAACCTGACCTACGACATGTTTACATAACACTTTTAGATGAAAAGACTATTGTCATTCCCTTTTTTTGGTAGATGGTATAAAGGGATCCTTCTTTATTCTTACCTGTGGGATTTCTTTTTCCTTTTTTTTTTCTCTCCATCCTCTCACCCCAACCCCACCCAAGACCCTAAAGGATTTTTATGGCCTTCTTGGTATGAGACTACCATTACTCCCCATCCCATGCTCCTGTTCCCCACTTCCTGTTCCCTGGCAAATCCTTAGAAGCTTTCAAATTAGGGCTGAAGCTGTGGGTGTGACCACTGATGTGTCTTGTCCACTGACTTGGAGGAAGCCTCTGGGCAGCTCCTGCTTGAGCAAAAGATTGCGACTGTTTCTAGGGGAAATGTCCTCTACTTATAACATGAAAATTGGATTGCAGATAATTAGAAATGGTACTAAGACTTGAATTTTAAGATTATAAGTAGTGTGACGGATTTTCAGAGTTATATTTTTGATTTGCTTTTTTTTTTGAGAGAGTTAGTGTTATTTATTTGATTTTAGTACAGTCCAAATTGTTCTATTTGTCCATAATGGAAAAGATTATCACAAGACCTGTAAATACTCTGATACTTGAAGTACACTGTCCAAATAGAGGCTTTTTATTTATCATTCACTTCATTTTCTTTGTGTTGGTCCTCTAGCAATTCTCAGTGAAGGAGTTCTACCTGAAAATCATTCCCTGGCGTCTTTACACCTTTCGAGTATGCCCAGGAACAAAAGTAAGTTGAATTTACATCTGGTCAAGCTGAGTAGCTTCAAATCTGATGTGCTTTAGCTGCTTCTTTTTCTCTAGAAGGATTTTTGGTGTTTGGGGAAGTTCTCGTGAGCATTATGATATTCATCGCCCAATAAAGTAAGAGTTGTTTCTTAGAAAATAGCATGAAGAATATAGAAGTTCTAGAAGGACATATGCCTGCAGAAACAGGATTCAGCAGCAACCCAGAATAGTTAACTTTTGCCCGAAGACTAAGTTAGTGGAGTATGTGTTAGTGCCTCTGACTTGAATTCCCAGTGTGCTGAAACTATTTATTTTTACAGTCAGTGTTCTTACGTATTTAAAAATTTTTCCTGGCTTTTTTGATTTTTTTGAAATTTAAAGGCAAATCACTTTCCTCCAGCCAGTCTGTCCAACCTCTTCAAGGCAATTATTTGCTCTTTATATAGCCCCATTATCTTTACCCTTAGTTTTATGTTAGAAGATCTGTAGTTTTGCCTGCCTTACTGAAGGCAGGTTCTGCTTCTTAGGATTTAAAGTAAGTGTTGTAGAGCACTGAGATGAAAAACAAGGGGATGTATTACTGGTAGGTACTTTCTTGGAAAATCAGGCTTAGCTTGTTTTGTTAGTTGCTGCAGAAGGGTAGACACACACACACACAGTCTGGCTACAAAATAGTATTTGTTGATTTGACCTACTAAATAATAACCAATTGCAAATTAACCTCGTTATATTCACATAATTATTTCCAAGTGTTTTCTGGCAGGCAAGAATGAGTAACACTAATTTCCAATATGATTAATGTAGGTACTTTGCATTTTTTCATTAAAGAAAAGCAAGCTTTTATATCAAATTGATAATATTCCTAATATATACTTAAAATTTTTGTAATATACTTTCTTTCATGTAATAATAAAAGTTAAATTTACACTAAAAAATCGGGCCTCCCTGGTGGCATAGTGGGTTGAGCACCACACTGTGAAGCATCTGCAGCCCAGCAATGCAGGTTCGATCCCCGGCCAGGGAGGGGACCCACATGGCATGGCAGACCTCTCCTTCCTTGCCCGCTGCTCCCCTCAGCAGTGTATTTTGGTCAATCTGCCTGTTCTGTTCCCCACTCTATCTCTGGTGAATCCTCTGGCCTGTACCCCAACTCTTGTATGCATAAATAAATCTTTTTAAAAAAATTACTCTAGGGCCTCCCTGGTGGCACAGTGGGTTAAGCAACGCACTAGGAAGCAAACCGCAGCCACTGCAGTACGAGTTCGATCCCTGCTGCCGGCCAGGGAGGGGACCCACATGGTGTGGCAGATGTCTCCTGCCTCACCCGCTGCTCCCCTCAGCAGTGTACTTCCATTGATCTGCCTGTTCTGCTCCCCGCTCTCTGTGGTGAATCCTCTCACCCCCCACACACACCTCTGGCCTGTACCCCAGTGCTTGTATGCATAAATAAATAAATCTTTTAAAAAAAATTACTCTAAAAAAATGGGTAGTGGTATGGATAGCTTTTGTTGCATTTGAGGGTTTTATAGACTAAGTCCTTTTTTTTTAACTTTGTCAGTTTTCATACCTTGGCCCTGACCCTGTTCATAAGCTCCTGACGCTGGTGGTAGATGATGGCATTCAACCTCCTGTGGAGCTCAGCTGTAAGGAGAGGAACATTCTTGCAGCCACTTTCATCCGTTCCCTTCATAAGAACATAGGTAAGGTTGTTTATAGGTCCTGAGAGGGAAGACAGTGACCCCAGCTGCCCTGGGTGTCTGGGGTAGAGGTGCCTGTGTAGATGTCTTTTACGAGCCTGCACTCACAGTGGGTCTTGCTTCTCCTCAGGAGGCTCTGAGACCTTTCAGGACAAGGTGAACTTTTTCCAGCGCGAGCTTCGCCAGGTACATATGAAAAGACCACATTCCAAAGTCACCTTGAAGGTCAGCAGGCACGCCTTATTGGAGTCAGTGAGTAAAAGTCTCATCTCTGTCAAGAGTTCCCAATGTTTTCCAACTAAAAACCTCTTTAGTGTTTGTTTACATTGTGCAGGTTATCTTTCTTATGAAACTCAAATTTCTCTCATCTTTTAAAAAAAGAGCCTAATTCATCTCTACACCATTGCTGTTGCTGGAAAAGATGAAGTTAATTTTTTTTAATGTTGATTTAACTACTGAGAGAGCCTT
>JAGFMF010011747.1:667645-686469 GCA_019455555.1 Galemys pyrenaicus | reverse complement strand
ATTCATCTCTACACCATTGCTGTTGCTGGAAAAGATGAAGTTAATTTTTTTTAATGTTGATTTAACTACTGAGAGAGCCTTACATAAAGATATAAAAATTCCCTTAGACTGTTCTTCAGTGTGTTTCGTTACACTTAAGTTTAGGTCTGTGTCATTGAGACGACAGACCAGTTAATACATCTGGCTTTACAATCTGTACTGAACTCACTTCTGAGCAATCTCACAACTCCTATGTAGGGCAGATGTAAGTAGATGTTATAGGAGAGGGTTCTTGTTACTGAATCTCTAGAATAGAAGAACTCTTGTGTTAAAAGGAAATTATTTTTGTTGTCACTCTGATCTGTTGGAAAGGAACACCTGATGTGTGTCTGTCTCCACTGCGTAGACACTGGCGTAGTTCTTACATTCCCCAAGAATGAGAAAGCTTGGTCTCTGTCCAGAAAGTGTTTGTGATGTTTGGCTCTGTTATGTGCCTGGAAACCCCTTTTCTCAGCTACATTCTCTGGGTGGCGTGACTCCCGGTCTGAACTTAACCTGGTGGATGCGGTGTCTAGCAGATAGACTGCACTTCACTGGAACCAGGATTGCTTCGCTCTTGTGCTGACAACTTACTAATTTGAGTCATTTTTATATCTTTATGTAAGGCTCTCTCAGTAGTTAAATCAACATTAAAAAAAATTAACTTCATCTTTTCCAGCAACAGCAATGGTGTAGAGATGAATTAGGCTCTTTTTTTAAAACCTTAAATTTCTTCTGGACATATGTGCATTTTAAATATAATACGGTATTATTAAAACTTGTTTATAGGTAATATATCTCCTCCAAGCTCCCACATATTACAGATAATATGTTATCTGGCTCGTTTAACTGACAATGAGAATGTTCTTGCATTTTTGGTTTTAATAACCAAGAAATGCCAACCAGTGTTCTGACAATTTGCTTTCTTTCCTGCTTTTCAGTCTCTGAAAGCCACACGTAATTTCTCCATCTCAGATTGGAGCAAGAACTTCGAGGTGGTTTTCCAAGATGAAGAAGGTCAGGTTTGAAATTTCATACTAATCTTTTTTGTTGTTGTTTTCCTTACTCCTACCCACCTCCTGATCCCTCTCCATCAGAAATAAAAAACAACCTCCTTATGCGTTCCCACTCCTCCATCAAAATCAACAACAACAACAACAAAAACCTTTTCCCAAGGGAATAAGTCAAGACAAAAAAGGAAAAAGGGTAATGTTTCATTACAGCTTGGTGAAGATTGCAGAACAAGTCTCAAAAGAACTTTGGAGAGAGAATTCTTAAGAGTTTGAATCATAGATAAAGTAGCCTTTGTAGAATGAAGAGAAATGTCCATTTCCTGGGGTCTCTGGTCTATATTTCCACACTGGAGGACATTAGCTTAGTAATCACACCTTTAATTCTTTAATCCTACAGACAGGGTGGTATTTTAAAAAATGTCCACGTTTTAGGTGCACTGGAATGGGGAAGCACTAAGGTAGTGTGGTGGAGGGAATGTGGAGAGTGTAAAACAATGGATACATGAACAAACCTGATGAAGTGGTAAGTAAAGTTTTTTTAAACTTTTCAGCTCTGGACTGGGGAGGACCTCGCCGGGAATGGTTTGAGCTAATCTGCAAAGCACTATTTGATACCACCAATCAGCTCTTTACACGTTTCAGTGACAACAACCAAGCATTAGTAAGTATGACTTCTCCATGGGAGGGTGAAATGTGGATTATGTTATAATGGATAGACTAACTAGGGTATGAGGTTATGTAACTGTTGTGGAAATCTGACAACCTGTGCCTTGTTTTTAATTGTCCTTATTGTATGGACTAATGGGATTGCCTCCTTCTCCTTTGCTTTTCTTCATCATTTCATTTATAAAGTAAGAAAAAATGCAGACAGATGAATAATCATTAAAAATCATTATAGTGCAATGACTAGTGATTATAATAAGCCACATTCTCAAAACATACTTGAAGCAATTGAATTCTGTACTAGATCTATGAATAGAGGTATCAGGAGCAGAGAAATAGACTTTGGCCAAAAGAAGTTTAGGTTTAGAGGAAAGGCATCACATCATCTAATGATACCTCCTGTTCTCAGCCAGGAAGCACAGATATAATCTAAGATTCTTCAGTATACCATAGTTCAATCTTTGCTCTCTTTCCTCAAGTCACTGAATTACTCGGTGATAACCACCAAAAGACTAATGCCATTTAGAGGGACTCTTTTATCCTTGTACTGAAACTCTTGCTCCCCTGGGGTGGAGTTGGGAAAGGAGGGCCTTTCCAGAACTGGACTTGAAGGAAAATAACCCAGAGATTAATCTCTTTCTTTGGCAGGTGCATCCCAACCCCAACCGCCCCGCTCATCTTCGCTTAAAGATATATGAGTTTGCCGGGAGATTGGTGGGCAAGTGTCTCTATGAGTCCTCTCTAGGAGGGGCCTACAAGCAGTTGGTCCGAGCCCGATTCACCCGTTCTTTCTTGGCCCAAATCATAGGATTACGTATGCATTACAAGGTAACATTTTAGGTGTGCACTTTCTACTAACGCCCCTTGCCATTGACTCCAGAATTTCTTCATTCTGAGTTTATTATTTTTAAGCTGAGGGAGTTGCAAGTGGTTACAGTTTTCATTTCTGGGAAGAATCATGATCTGTTCTGTGTCTTCCTGTCTCCTCAGTACTTTGAAACAGATGACCCAGAATTCTACAAATCTAAAGTTTGTTTCATTCTCAACAATGACATGAGTGAGATGGAGCTGGTCTTTGCAGAAGAAAAATATAACAAATCAGGCCAGTTGGATAAGGTGAGAAAGAGGACCAACACCTATATGGTTCCATGTTTCCCAGCCATTAGAGCAGCACTGTCAGACTGAACTTTCTTCGATGATAGAAATGTTCCCTATTTGTGCGGTTGTTTGAAAACCCAAAATGTGGCTGGGGTGACCAAGAGCTGAATCTCTCTTTTTTCCTTTAATATAAATAACCCTTTGAGGCTAGTGGTAGCCATATTAAACATGATAGCCATTGGGCATTGCATCCCACACTTTGTGATCTTGGTCCATTTTTTAAAAACATGTTTTCTTTATTAAATCTTACCACTGATAGTGTTCTATCAGGGACAAACATACAGACAAGTAGGCTATAGTAAAAAAAAAAAAATTGTATTTTTATGTATTAAGAAGCCATTAAGTTTTTCACGTTTTATCTTCAGTGTGTTCTTTCTCTATATTCTGGCTCCAGGTAATATTTAGCTCTCATAGCTCCCACAAACCCGCAGATGCCTGTGTGAATCCTTTTAGTAATGTACCAACAAAGGAAGCATTGCTTGCAAAGCCACCCATGTGTCTCCACGCTTCATTTCGGGCCCTGTGGACAGTTTCTGAAGGTGTCCCTTCTATCTCATTACTTATAATTTGGAGTTCTATTTTACCATGTCCATGTGCATTTCTATGGGGCTGTCTCACCTCATGAGACACACAGTATTCAACCCTATCTTGGTCCATTTGGCCAAATGGTCAATTTGGTCCATTTGACCAAAAGGCACATGTGATCATCTATCCCACCTGTTCTACTTTTTAGAACTAACTGCTTATTATCACTTTATAAGCAGTTTTGAAAGGAGTGGCAGTCCCTATCACCACATTAGGGGTGGTGACTCCTGTTTAGCACTGTACCTGTATATTTTAAAACTTTTTATTGAAAACTTATTGGTCAAAAGTATTTCTGGTTCTCCTTAAACAACATCAAGTGATAGTGATGAAGGTAAAGTTATGGTAATATGTAATTGAAAGCAAAATATCAATGACTTAAAAATTGTGACCCCCCCGCAGTGGGTTAAGCAACACACTTGGAAGCAAACCGCAGCCACTGCAGCACGAGTTCGATCCCTGCCGCCAGCCAGGGAGGGGACCCACATGGCGTAGCAGACCTTTCTTGCTTCGCCCACTGCTCCCCTCGGCAGTGTGTTTCGGTCAGTCTGCCTGTTCTGCTCCTCACTCTGTCTGGTGAATCCTCTCACCTCCCATGACTCTGGCCTGTATCCCAGCTCTTGTGTGCATAAATAAAATAAATCTTTCAAAAAAAAAAAATTGTGACCCCCCAATATCACCATACTGCTAATCACATGTTCGTTGTGAATACTGTGGGAATCTTAGCATCGGCCTTTCACACATGTGGGCAGAGTCTGTCTTCCTGAGCTGGTTTCACATATTTAGAGTTAATGAGAATCCATGCTCCAAGTAAATTTCCTCCCTACTGTACTGCTGCCAGTACCTTGAAATCTGATCTTATAACTAATTGGAGGCCTTCTTTCATTTATGAAGATAACCTTGGTTACTGTGCACAGGGTGGTTTTAAACTACTTCAGGACATCCTCAAAAATCCCTTTGCGTTGTTTGTTGGGTGTAGGGTGCCAGTTCTATCTGAGAATCTAAGGGTTTTTTAGCTTTTTCTTTCAGATAGGAAAATATGGGGCCAAAAAAAGGTAAATGAATTAAGTCCTGTAGCAAGTTAGCTTCCGAATAGTAGTAGAACACCTCAATAGTATTGAGCAGAGAAGCTTAGTAACTAAATAAAACCACAGCAGAAACTTGTGACTGTGATGGAATCTAATAATGCTATGTTTTGGGTACACAACAGGTACGTATCGTCTTAGAAACTTCCATCCACAACTTCTCCCTATCTGTCTTTTGCTTCTTATTTCAGGTTGTAGAACTCATGACAGGTGGAGCTCAAACCCCAGTCACCAATGCAAATAAAATCTTCTATTTAAATTTACTGGCTCAGTATCGACTGGCCAGTCAAGTGAAAGAGGAGGTAGAACATTTCCTGAAAGGTGAGGTCCCGTCTACTCTTGGCTTTGAAATGAAGATGTGTAGATACCTATGTCTACTTGTGGATATGGCTTTGACTTGGCTACTTTGTTTCAGGCCTAAATGAACTGGTCCCAGAGAACCTTTTGGCTATTTTTGATGAAAATGAACTTGAGGTGAGTGCTTACAGTTGTCAACCCGTATCTTGACTAGGTGTTTAGTCTGCCCACAGGAACCAACTTACTGCGTTTTCTGTTATGAGAGGTGCTGGGAAAGCCTTTTATGCAAGAACTGTTTTCACTTTGTCACTCTCCCATACATTAATCCATCCCTCAGATTTTAAAAAGTTACAATGTGAACATTAGAAACCAACAAATGATTATTTTTGAAGAGTAATCAATATTTATTCTTCAAGTTTATTAACACAGTATAGATAATTTTATTAACAGTTAGCAAATGGCTATTAGATGGTAAGTTCCAGTCTGTAATTAACCAAATGGAATTTCATCACAGATGTGAGCAAAAATAAAATCTGTTTTTACCTGCTGCTCATAGTTGACACATGCAGTGCAAATTAATAGTTTTAACTTTCCATGGTCTTTATGAGGAGCATGTTTTTGCAAAGTGTCTCATGTAGCAAGGAAGACCTTCTTTTAAAATGGGGAACAAAAATCGGTTTTAGTGACTTCAAGAACAAGAATCAGTCTTTTGTAATTTTCATCACATTTGTACCGGCAAGTATGAAATCCAAGCAAAGTGAACTCTCCATTTCTCAGCCAGAGTTCCTGATAGACGGATTGGTTACCTAATGCTATTATATTTTGGACTGAGAAATAGCTAGTGGTATCATGAAGCAAAGCATTCCTGACAATGTGTGAAAGTCAGTAGGAGGACATGGGGCCTTACAGTTTGTCCACATCCTGCTCTGGTTGTTCATTAGCTTAGCATGTACCTTCCAGGAAGTCAAGACTCCTCAGGCTTATTTTGGGTTCTTTTTTTTTAAAGATTTATTTATTTATGCATACAAGCACTGGGGTACAGGCCAGAGGTGTGTGGGGGGGGTGATAGGATTCACCAAGGGGGCGGGGAGCAGAACAGGCAGATCAATGGAAGTACACTGCTGAGGGGAGCAGCGGGCACAGCAGGAGAGGTCTGCCATGCCATGTGGGTCCCCTCCCTGGCCGGCAGCAGGGATTGAACTAGTGCTGCAATGGCTGCGGTTTGCTTCATAGTGCGCTGCTTAACCCACTGCGCCACCAGGGAGGCCCTTGTTTTGGGTTCTTTATATTAGAATTTGTTCTTTATAGCTATTGGATGAGTACTTGTCTGCTAAATAACATACTGGATCCTGCACCAAATCAGGACATAGAAAAAATGTTTAGTGCTATGATGTCGTTAATATTCTCTCTCTCTCTCTTTCTTTTTTTCTTGGTATACTTTTAAATTTATCTGATCAAGTAGAGGCAGGGCTGAAGGAAAGGTAGTAAAAGTGAAATCCACAAAAGGAAGGTTGGATCCTTGGGGGAGGGAAAGACCATCTGACAAATTCATAAATGCCAGGGGGTCTTCATCAAAGCAAGAGGCCTGCCTTTTCTTCCTGGTACCCCTAGGCTGTGTTCAGAGCAAACTGTCATAAACATAATGTCTTTTTATCCTTTGTTTCAATTCAAAAAATCCACAACTGCAGTTCTTAATTGGGGTTGTACATCAGAAATGCTTGGGACACATTTTCAAAATATACATGTTCATAATCCAGTCCTAGAGTTATGGTTCAGTAGGTTCTGGGCTAAGACCATAGGCATCTCTTTGTTTTCTGAATGCTGTGTGAATTTTACCCCATCAGCTTGGAACCATTGGTCTATTATGATTCATTTTCCAAAAGCTGTATTCTGGCATTATGTCCCCACGATAAGCCTTTTTCTTGGTGTTTTCCGTATTCCAAACTTTGCACACTAATAGGTCATTTTGACCTAATATTGAGTCTTTGTCCCTCTGACTGTCCTAGTAACATCTGACTCTCTTCACCAGCTGCTGATGTGTGGGACCGGGGACATCAGTGTGTCTGACTTCAAAGCCCATGCAGTGGTCGTTGGGGGCTCATGGCATTTCAGAGAAAAGGTAAGTAGGCCAAGTGCTTGTTAGTTGGATTTATGCTACGTTGTGAGTGAGACGTTTCAGAGGAAAGTCAAGGAGTTAAAGAAGCAGACATATTGTCTAGGAAAAAAATGGTAAATGTGGGAAATGATAAATGTGAAAGAAATGATCAAATGATCAGGAGGGAGCCTGATCCCTAAGACTTGTCATGCTAACTGCCACAGGAGCATTGGAAAGTCAAAGAAATAGAGCAGTCAGTGACCTGTTCACGGTGTGACAACAGTTAGAGATTATCAAGTCTAAACGTTCTTACCAGTGTCCTCACAGAGAACAGTAACTGGGGCACACCCCCCACTTCAGAGTATTTAGTTCCTTCCTCCACGGGTCAAATCTCAGGCTGCCACCTGGGTGTAACACTGACGTTGTGCTCTCCTTGCCAGGTCATGAGGTGGTTTTGGACTGTGGTTTCCAGTTTGACCCAGGAGGAGCTGGCTAGACTGCTTCAGTTCACAACGGGCTCCTCTCAGCTACCACCTGGAGGCTTTGCTGCCCTCTGCCCCTCATTCCAGATTATTGCTGCTCCCACCCACAGCACGCTACCAACTGCACACACGTGGTAGGTGTCTGACTGCCCGTGCAGACTTTCCTGGGGGAATTCTCTCTGCAGCCCTTACCTGTGTTTCTGGGAGTGCAAGTTAATCACTTCTGCCCTTGCCCTTCCAGTTTTAACCAGCTGTGCCTCCCTACGTATGACTCGTATGAAGAAGTGCACAGAATGCTGCAGCTGGCCATCAGCGAGGGCTGCGAGGGCTTTGGCATGCTCTGACCACTCCTGCCGTCCACTTGGCTCCCGTACTCTCCAGATCATCTGGGTGCATATTACAGACGTCATAACCACTCACCCTAACACACACATAACCATCAGCCAGAAGGCGCTGCATGCTCCCCTGTGTCTGGAGTATTTGGTCACCTACAAGACTCATCCGTCCCCCGCCCCTCCCTATCCTTCTTCCCCACTGGCCATTTTAGCATGGTACGTAATCCTAGCTACGCATTCGGTCATGGGAAGAGAGAGGCCTGTGCTGATATAATTTCACTTGGTTCTCAGAGGATCTCAGTAGTGGAAGTGGCTAGAGTGGCTGAGGGAGTTTGCCCAAAGGATCCGGCTCTCCTGGAAAGCTGGCATTCTCTCGCCTTACTCAGCTGAATGCTCTTAGAGGTCCTGTCTGTGGCCCTTGACCTGAGGTACGTGAGTCCGTCTCATGGATGGTAAATCGCCTCTTCTCATTTGGGGCCAGGAGAAGTACAGATAGGATGGCACACATCACAACAGGCACAGGCCGTGGCTCTGGACTACCTCTAATGGGCTGGTAGCACTAGACGATGTTTCCTGGTGTTAGAACTGGAAAGGCAGCTTTCCCTGCAGGCATTTCTGGAATTGATCATTAGCCCACAAAGAACTATTGAGCTTTTTCTTGAGTTTGAGCCGGTGAGAAAAACAGACAGACCTAGGAATGTGAAAGATAGCTGGGCTATCGCCTCTAGTGCTGAATGTGATTCTCCTTTAGGGGTAAGGGGCCTGCTTAGGCACATGGCTGGCTCAAAGACTACTGATGCTTCTCTAGCATTTACTCTTTACAGTGAGGTGTGGCTGGGCCTGGCCACGTAACCTCCAATTTGTGCAGCTGGGATGAGCTGGGGAGTCTTTCACTTTTTTGCCGAAGAGAGTTTTTAGCAAGGGACAGTACAAATAGCATACCATCAATCCCCGTTTCTCTCTTTGCTTGATGGTCCCTGGCAGCACTGAGGCAAGGGAAAAGGAATCACTTGTTTTAGTGCTTATCACAGTTCCTTGAGGTCAGGACACCGTCACACACAGAGGAGATAAGTCCAACCATAAATGCCTATCTGTCCCCATTATCTCCCTTCACTCCAACACTTGCCAGCCAGGGGGACTAAGGAGGGAGGAAGATAGGTTCACTGTTGTGTGATGATTGAAGAGAAGCCGCATCTGCCTCTGGAAAGATGACAACGTCCCCTTTCAACAATTTGGATGAAAACATTTTCAAGGCTCGGAATCTCATCAACTTCCCAAATTTCTGTTTTCAAGAAGGATTTGCTGCAAGCTACCATTCCCATTGGGGCATTCAACTCTGAGAATATTACAAGCCATCATTATTGCCAAAACCAGCAAGTGCAGAGTCCAGAGATGAGGCAAGACTCGTGGCAAGGCCTCAGCCTCCAGGAAGCACGTCTGAGCCCTCCTGTTCCCAGGGATCACAAGGAACAAGCCCTCCTGAGCTGCTACAGTTCCTGCCTGACCTCACTCCTTCGCAGTTGTCATTTGTCCTTGGCATGGGTGCTGACTTCACTCATCCTTGGGGTCTAGGATCCAGCATTGGGCCTGTGCACCCCAGGGTCCTCCATGCCACGTGGTCACTGCTCTCCTCAGGGACCAGGACAAGGTGCTGCTGCTTACCCCATTGCTTCCCCATGGGATACATACAGGCAGGTTTCATCATCTTCCTGGGAACTCAGTGCTGCCCCTGGGGCCCAGAGAGGAGTTTCCAGCTGGGGGCAGGTGGACTGGTTCTGCTGTCTTTGGCAGTTGTTCTTCGTGATTCTGCATTCTCCCCTCCAGCAGCTCTCCAGAGACTGGTGCTGGAGCGTGAGTTGATTTTCTTGGCTAGATCTGTCATTTTAAGCTCTAGTCATAGCACTTTTCAGAGCATCCTGGGCACCCCTGCAACCCAGCTGGGGCAGCCACGTCCTTAGCCCCAGAGTCTTTGTTTAACAAAACCCTTTGGTACTGTTGTGGTTTTCTATTCTTTCCCCACTTTACTCTCCTACTTCTGTTCAAAGGTATTTTGCTCTTTTTGGCATTTCTTCTTCCCTCCTCCCCTCCACCCCACAATCCTAGCTTGTGTGGGGGTTGAAAGTATGTTATTTGGAGAGAAGGAAAAGTGTCTGTTATTTTTCTTGGGCAATTTAAAAATTTACATTTCTTATTTTGGCTGGTTCTTTAATTTATGCCCCTGTGGCCCAGGTACTGGGGATGGGGGTTAGGGGGCAGCTGACCTCTGGCCTTTAGTGTCTTTGAAGGAGCCGAGCACCAAGTGAACACCACAGCGAGTGTCGGCATGTTTCTAGAACTTCAGCAGAGATTAAGCCCTGCTGCAGAATTGTCAGGCCAGCAAAAGGGCCAGACAGTTGCAGTAATAGTGTAAATATTTTGTACAGTAAATAAATCACTCTTTAAAAGAACAAAGGAGCAAGTGACTGTTTTCAGTGGTGGTTCAGGGCTTAAATTGGAGATGGGGATGGAAAGAAAAATTAGAAATGGTTTTGCATTTTCCCAGCGATTCCTTCAGAAACATTAGCTTGGTGTAGAGCCCTGGCCAGTCCCAGACCTTGCCCTTTCACCCTTCCCTGAGTGCTGTCCATGGTGCCAGGCACAGAGAGCCAGTCGAGGAGGCGTGTGCTTGTGCTCAGCTCCTAAAAAGGAAACCGGTTTGGCAAGAGCCATTTCTCATCAATCTTTTGAACATTAATTTATTGTTGTTTTACAACATAAGAAACTCGGTGTAGAGAATTTGCAAATAAAAGTACAAGGGAAACAAGCCACATGTCATCCAGAATTAACCTCCGCTAACACTTTGATGTATATCTGATTTGCATATAATTGTACATCCCCCTCACATCTCTGCCCAGCATCCCCCCACAAAATAATATTGACAGAGGCCTCTGATTTGGGCCTAGAAGGAAAAGTATTAGGAACCTGGCTTTATGGAGGTTTGGTTGGTTTCCAACCTGGAAAAATCAAACTCTTCTTTAGAATTGCTGATTTTTGTTCCCACCCACCCAGACCCAGAGAATTGGAATCTTATCTTGAAAACTGCTTTAGAGTGCTTTCTTTCTTCCCCACCTGATTAAGCTTTTGAGTGGTATGTCTTTTTTTAAAAAAAGAATTTGTCCCTTCAACTATACATCTTTAGATTAACAGTCCTACTTCCGTGACACTTGCTGCTTTTGTGGCTTTGAGTGGGTCACTGTGAACACTCATCATGTAGTGATCCCAGTCATCTTAAAGTTACTTCTAAGGCTCCAGAGGCTGGTAGGATGGTTCTTGAGTTAAAATAGAAAAGTGCTGGCTTCAGTCTCTTTGCACTGCTACCTCTGAGCCACCTCATAGAAAGTTCTCAGATCTCTCTCCAACCACACCTCTCTTAGACCCATAGTACAAGCCCCTCAGCAGGTGTCTTGCCCCAGAGGGCTCTAAACCTCTACTTTGGCTTCACTTCAACCCTCAAGCATGATAGGCCAACTTTAGGAAGCCCATCATACTTTTATCTTTTATTTAAAAACAAATGTTTCCGTTTTCATTTCAAAATGTAACATAGATAGCAAAAAAAAAAAAGCTTGCACAACTGAGTAAAGGAAGCACGTGGGCTGCCAACATGCAGACCAATAAATAGAACACCGCAGTGCTACAGAGTGACTCTCACCCCATACTCTGGAGGTAACCATTACCCTAACTTTTGTGATAATCCTTTCACCAATTCCCTTTTCGAACAGCCTGTCCTAAATGCCACAGAGGCGGGAACAAAGAATCCATGTGGTCTCTTGAGCCTCTAGCCAAGATCAGTGTCTCCTCAGTCATTATAGCATATCTCAGTTTAACGAGTCTTCTGAGACCACTATTGATCTGAGAATCTAGCTCAGGTTCTTACTGTTGAATCTGATGAATCATATTTAAAGACTGTAAGGTTTCTTTGCAAATTTTTTTCTCCAGATACTTTAAATTGGTTACTTCTTTGCTTTTATTCCCTGAACTGGTTTTGTGGGCAGGGCTAACATGGTCATGGTTCTCCTTGGTGTCTGCTGCAGGTTCTTGAATATGTAAGTATAGCGTTGAATATGAATCAGCACCAAATTATCTCCAAAAATATGGATTGACTTGCATTTCTGACTCAGAGAACTGTACCATTTAGCAAGAAGACATTCCAAATCATTGGAAAGCTTGGTTCTTTTTGTTTGGAGTGCAAAGAGGGTACATTTAGACATCTGCCAAAGGGATTCTGGTGATCTTGACTGGTATGTGACAGAGTGGCCCAGAGTTGAAATGTGACTTGGCATAATACCACCCCTCCCCCCACTTAGTTTACTTGGATCTTGCTTCTATAAGAAACCTGGTAGCCCCAGCAGGGACCTGGTTCTCTGCAGTAGACTGAGGCGTGGTCTATACAGAAAGGTCGGGGAATTCCTGGTAAGGGGATGTTGATCTTATAGGCTCACCAAAAGTCAGAGGAATGAAAACTAGGTTTTGGCATCAGAGGTGAGGTAGCCATAGCAGAGCTGTCCAGATGTCCGTGGAGCCCTCGCTTGTTAGTACTCGCCAGCACCAGCGTAAACACAAGTGGTGACCTCGTTGGTCCTCTAGGGGCGGGATCAGACACAGCAGCACAGAACCACTACTTGCATCCGTGTTCCTGAGCCCTGGGCCCCTGGGTCGCCAGCCTCCTGGGTAGCGTAGGCGTCTCTTATCATCTGGCCTTTCACAGAAATATCCTTGGACACCGTCGCACTGGATGTGTAGAATGAGACCCTCAAAGGATAGAGCCACGAATTGATGAGTTTGAACATTCATCCTTTGTTTTTAACTCCCATGTTTCACTCTCAGGCAAGACAATCTTTCAGTACTTTCCTGACCTGCAAAACGATGCTATTAACTAGATAAGAACATTGACTCATTGACTATTACTTGGAAAAAATTTTCCTATTATATCATGTGACACCATATTAACTATGGTTTACGGCCCTGATAATCCCATAGGAAGATGCTCCCTACGATCTGGGGACCGTGGAGAATACTAGAGTAGATGAGTGAGGTGGACTCTAATCCTATCTTGCCGTGTCTGGGCAGGCCAGAGAGAATGGGTATTCAAAACACTTAGCCCAAACACCAATGAAGAGGGCCCCAGGCCAAGAGACCTTCACTCCCTTCATATGACACTTCACAGTCCAGAGGAAGTCAAACCTATGCCATGGGTAGGCAGCTTGGTCAAAGCAACACAATACCCTTGACTTAATGCACCTGGTTGCTGAGTCAACAATAATAACTGCCATTTTTGAGCTTTCCCTCATGTTAGGAGCTTTGATATATATATATATATATATATATATATATATATATATATATATATATTATATAGTGTGTGTGTGTGTGTGGTCTAGATTGACAACAAATNATGTTATGAGTTTTTATATATATATATATATATATATATATATATATATATATATATATATATTATATAGTGTGTGTGTGTGTGTGGTCTAGATTGACAACAAATCTGCAAGGTAGGTGTTGTTTCCACCATTCTATACAAGACACTTTATGCTCATTAAAAATAAGTAACTCCCAAGTTTACTTAGCTAGTAAATGACAGAGCTGTGTTGGAACATAGGTCTGTTTCATGTCAAAGCCCAAAGTCTCCACTTTGCTGGTTTGTCTCAGGCAGATTAGTTTAGACTAAGAAATGGCCCAGGCCCTGGGCCACCGGTGCTCACTGACTCTGCCTCATGTTTGCTTGGTGACCGTATGTGACAGACGAACACTTTATACCTTTGTTTACCTGTCAGTCACTTGAGGATTTGGGATTTATGAGAAGGCCCTAATCTAGGAGATACAGATGTTGTTTCTGTGTTTTTGCAAATAGATAGTTCCATAGTATACCAACAAATGACTCGAATGAGGTGATTTTCAAGTTTAAATGAACCGTGGTTAATATAAAAAAATCCTGAAATTTTAATAGCCCCATTTTGTTAAAAAATCCATAGGCTACAACATGTAAATGAAGTGCAGTCAGACATGCTACACAATACCCTGAGGTTATCTCTGGTAACTTAGTATACAGAAACAGACTATTTAAATACATCTTTTGTCTCTAAACTCTCCTTACACGAAACACAGCACCCTTTGGCAAAAGCCAAATTCCTAGTGGCTATCTCAGAGGAAATAAACATTTTTCAAGACGTGCACACACCTCGACAAGACTGAGTATTGAAACCATATGCATAGTATCTTCTGTGGGGTGAGTGCTCCTGTCCCTCCCTAGGATGAAGTCGCCATTTCTAGAAACCACTCCACCCCCACCACCACTTGCATCATGGATTTACACGTGAAGGAATCTTCCTGAATCTTCCCATCCTCTTTGTCCAGACCAACAACATTCCCTCTCTGAACTCCCACATGAAGGAATTGCCAAGACATTCCTCTGTTTGCCCATTAGCAGAGTCAGGGATATATCAGAGTATTTGCAAGCCAGCTGGAGAGACTTTGATGGCTTTTATGTTCCGTTGAAAACAAAATGTGTTAGAGTGTAAGAAGAAAATTATGTACCATCATCATTTTGTTCTTAGAAGTCATAGGCCTAATCCTCCCAGTTGTCATTTCACTTTCTACAAATATACCTCTCCCAGTCCCACCGCCAAAAAAATTCTGTCCCATCCCTGGGTTTGTGGTCTCCCTTTTCCCATTCATTCTTTGCATCGCTGCATTTCAGCAAACATCTGTATTAGGTACTGTGGGGAGATAGGAACACGAGATACGATGTGACCCCTGCCTCTGAGCAGCTCACAGTGTTGTTCCCTTCCCCTCAGGCTTGAGCACCCAGATCCATCACACCCACTCTCATAGTTTCTCGCTCCTGTTTCATGGAGTCCCATTTAATGGATTTAACTTAATCTCCCATTGATGGCTATGGAGACTGCAGAGTACAGATCATTAACTGCAAGTGAAATCTGTCTAACTCATTACATATAGGCTGATTCTTGGAGAACAAGAACCTTGCAGAGATGGATTCTAAACCAGGAAACCCAAGGAGCAAGCCCCTCATTGTGCCATAAATAGGTCATCCCTCCGACCCTCTCTCCCCCACTCACCCCCCCTCTCCCGCCAGTTCTGAGCGGGTTGGATTAGGGAACTCTGTGATCTCAGCATCCACTCTCCCTTTAACCTACTCTCCCAGACAAAGCAGACCTGAGGTGTTGACTTTGGCAGCGGGTGACTGGCCAGCAGCCTACAGCTTGGTAAATGAAATAAAGACCTTGAGTGGATGGGGCTAGGGAGCTATCTCCAACACTAACAGCGATCAGAAGAGTCTGCACTGCGGTCAGAATGATCAGGAGATGACAGCAGAAAAACGTCACGCCATTTCCAGTGAACTCAGGGATGAGGGGCAAATCAGCCTCACAGGCAGCCACGAACTTGGTTGCGACCACTCTAGGTGGAACACAACTTCGCTTGATGTAAAGTCCAGGAAATTGGGAGTCCTTGGTCATCTGTGTAGTGTGCTGCAAGCGGATGCCTGCTCCACCCTGTGGTTTGGACAGGTCTTAAAGTTGATCCCCCAAACTTCTGAGCTAGAGATTACAGCTGGATGGAACTTATGCTGGGCCATTGCCTTGAGAGAAAACTTAAGGGTCCTTTTCCCAGAGGGATTTCTCTTCTGAAATCTTGTTCATGATAATGCCTGCCTGTGTCTCCTCAAAAACTCAAGACAGTGGAATTATACTTGGATGCTCTTCAGATCTGGCACATTCTGTCCCTGTCAGGGTAGACTGCCGTGTTGTCGGATCCTGGCAGGCTCATGGGTGCAGCTCTGGAGACAGCTGGAGGCGGCAGTGTGGAGCCAGCAGCCGTGCATCTGCCTACTCCACAGTGGTTCTGGTTTCAACAAATCTGACTTAGAGACCCCCTGCACCTGAAGATTCTATTATTTTGACATCCAAACTTCCAGACAGCCTCTCATGCCCGGACATAGCACAAAGCCCTTGTCAGACCATATCTTGAGTTTTGGCTCCAAAAATGTCACTGTAGATTAAGTGAGAAGAATCCCTGACTTTTGGGGGTCAGGATGGGGTAGGGGTTTGGTGTGGTGGGAAAAGGGGGCTAAGATAGTGGTTGGCACAGGATATGGAGAACTTGGGAAGTAAAGCCAGAGACTGAGGATTGAGGCCCAGGAAAGTTTGGCACAAGTCACAGCTGGGTATTTAACCAGGAACAGTCACTCTATTTTTCTCGGCCTTGGCAGTGGGTCAGAGCAACAAGCAGTTCTAACAGGGTCCACATCCTTCCTATTGTCTCCACCCAGCCTCACTCGTCGTCCCAAACATCTGCTTTAGATTTGGGCCCTTGCCTTCTCCCTGATTCCTGTACCCAGCTGCGGGTGGCAAGGGTGAGGGGATAGGTCTGCAGGTGAGGGTTGGGAGAGGAAGAGGGAGGCTTGGAGACAAAGCTGACTGCAGGTTTTGTTCTGGTGCTGGAGAAGCACCTCGGGTCTGACCTCCTCCCCCCCTTTTTTTTAAGTGCATCTATATAATTACCACACTCTCACACTAAGTTGTTTCACTTTCTGGGTAAAGAGAGCAACTAAGGGAGGGAATCAGGGCCAGCTGGGGAAGTCTCCAGGCCATCACATGGCCTGTTTTTCAAAGGCTGCTCAGGGTGACTACAGAGGGAGCAAACTGAAGTGATTAGTAGTCGGAGGTGCTAATGAGGTATTAAACAACTCTTCTCCAGCTAGCAGCTGTGTATTAGTTGACACAGACACCATGAGCCAGAGCGGGAAGCTAGCCTGGGACCGGAGGTGGTAGGAAAGAAGAAAGAAGCCAGAGCTCACAGTCTCAGCAGCCTCCACAGCCTCGCCAGGGAGAATTGAAATTTCTCTAGTACTTGCCGTGAAATTTCAATCCATATTAAGTGACAGAAACTCCCCAAGGGAGTTTCTAAGGGAGTAATGTCGGCAGCCTAAGGGAGTAATCTCGGGTCTCTCATAATTACACTAGCCAAAAGCTAATATTGGGCCAGGTCCTACTGTACACACTGCCTGTGTTGACTCGTTCCGTCTTCACAACAAGCTACAAGGTAAGGACAATGACTTCCCATTTTACAGACGAGAAAGCTCAGGCACAGAGGAGCAAGTTTACATGTCCAGTGTTGAGTCTGTGTCAAGTTTTATCTCACACAGACTCAAAGGAGGTGGAGCTTGGGGGCAGGACATCATGTTCAGAGAATGGAGAACTGCTCAGTGTCCTGTTTATTCTTCAAGGGTCTTACTGTGTGGGCGTCTGACTTCTGGGGTCCCAGGGGGCCAGCCTGGGAGGCACTTCTCCATCCAGTCCCACTGTTTTGTGTTTGCTGAGGTTCCTGCTATGCTGTCAGGGCAGAGTTTGCATAGTCCACGTTCATCCTGCCTTGGAAATTTAGCTTATGACGAGACCTCCCTGAAGAATGCTCCCTATCACCGTCAGTCCAACCTCCCTATCCTTCAAAGCCAGCTCACGCCAGACGAGGTAAGGACTAAAGAAGAGAATCTGTAAGAAAGTAACAGGCATTGTTGTCATGATTATTAACAGTGTGTAGGGTAAATGGAAAAGTGATCAGGCTTTTCCGCCCTCCCGCCATTGGTGTGATGAGGGACACCTGAGGTCCTGCATGCATGCCCGAGTGGGCACGTGCAAGTGGGCGCACCTGGGCTGAGACACCGGCGTATAAAGGCAGCGTCATGAGGACACCAGCAGAGGAGAAGAGAAGAGCAGCAGAGAGCATAAGCACAAAAGAGAGGCAAGAGAGAACGTTCAGCAGCAGCAGCTGCAGCTGCAGCCGAGAGCGAGGATGCGCCAAGGGCTAGGAGGCCTGCCAGCCTCCTGGCCCCCCAGATCCCCTGCCTGCCGTGATCATAGAACACCTGCCCTGTGCCCTTCCTGGCACCACACAATGGTAAACCAATAGCCACAGCTGTCTCCCTGGATATGTTGTAGATTTGAATTTAGACAATCTGCTGGGTTCAAGTCCTGCCCTTGCCACTTCTTAGTTCAATACATGGAGTTAGGTAAAACTACACAGTGTAGGTCAGACAAGAGAGTGGATGTGGAAAGTGTTTTGTAAATCACAGAACCTCTGATTAGTGCTGGAATTGCCTTTTCCACTTCCTCTGGCTCTTGCCCTGTTCTTGCCCCTTGGAATGATCTGATCCATGCAAAAGGCCTGGCCTGGGCGTAGCTAAATCTCTTTCCCCTTCTATTTAGCAAAGACAAACCTGGAATTTTGTTCAGAAGAAACTTGGGTCTAAAAAATCACAGGGGTAAATTAAACCAAGAAGTTGCAAAAGAGAAACAATTGAGTTCATTTATACCACTACCTCCTGCTCTGAAGACAATTTTGGGGACCAGATTCATGGTGAAACCCTGACCTCATTTGCCTTATCTCCTAGTGGATTCAGGGTTAGGGGGAGAACAACTCCTCGCCCACCAACACATGCACACTCTGGAGGGTGTGGCTACAACCCACACCTGAAAATACATGTCCAAGCCTCACAATGAGTCAAGCTGCCAGGGGCAGGTGTTCTGAGATACTATGGAGGTTTATGCTTAAGGGCCCCTCCTTTGCACACACCCCTTCCAACATCCTATAATTTTTAAGGTCATGTCTTTTCTAATATTTGCAAAAGTAAGTTTTTATTTTTAAACTCTAGTACATTCAGACCATCATCTCCCTCCGAGTTTCTCTTCTGTCACATCTCCCAGGTCAAGTGGGGGGAGGTGGCTATGGCATTCAGGGTTGTGACTAAGGAAATTTGGGTTGGCATATATTCGTTGGGTTTCCCATCATATATTCACGTGATTGCATGGAAAAACATTCAATTGGGGGCCTCCCTGGTGGCACAGTGGGTTAAGCAATGCACTATGAAGCAAACCGCAGCCACTGCAGCACGAGTTCGATCCCTGCTGCCGGCCAGGGTGGGGACCCATATGGTGCAGCAGACCTCTCCTGCTGTGCCTGCTGCTCCCCTCAGCAGTGTACTTCCATTGATCTGCCTGTTCTGCTCCCCGCTCTCTGTGGTGAATCCT